>PVKU01004157.1:0-39676 GCA_004027475.1 Anoura caudifer
GTGGCATCCAAATTGGGTTAACAATTGGCTGTTTTATTTTAATTATTTTGCTTTTGCTACTGAATATAGGCATTGTACTGTAATTACTTATTCCTGTACCACCCAAGAGGAAGGGACAGTATTCCCCTTGGAACTGCCTGAAAGGATGAAAAAATCCCCACAGATTCCCCTCTCCCTTATACAGGGGTGTACGACAGCCAGGGCAATATAATTATTAACCATAAGAGAAAACATGTTGGCTTATTTGAATTACCCTGGTTTGAGAGACTTAAGCGGTCCGGGCCCCTTAGTGTTCAAGAAATAAAAAATAAAATAATGACTTAGACTTCTTGAATTAACAGCTGTAGCTGGATTTCCTGTTTATCTCTCCTTACATGTTTGTTTTGGTGATCAAAAGGTGGTGGGATTGTTAGACATTTGTATTTTAGGTTCATTGATTAGTATAATCCCAATGAAGTTATACAAAATAATAGAAAGTCCCTGAATGTCTAAAAGTCGTTAGAGTAATAGCCCCTCCTTTATCTTGAATAGGAATATATATCAATTAGACAGCCTTAGAAATAAGAAAAGCTGGTTAGCTATTAAACAGGTAGAAACAGTTACTATGAAGTTAAAGTTTATAGTACACAGAGAAACATTTCAGACAGAAAAGATATGTAGCTAAGTTGGACATCACAAAGGTCTTATTGCCTCTGCTCAGTCTACCGTATACTGTTACCCTATGGACAGATTCTGAGAAATTCTAATTGTCTGATTTATAGGTATCCTGGTCAAAATAATCTTTGTTTAATGCAACTGAATCTTTCAGAACTTTTGTACTGTTCCTGGTTACTTTTGTATTGATTTTTTCTGCTTAACTGATCATGCTATGCACCTGCGAATGTTGATCTATGCCAAAAAAGAAAATATAAAAATCCATTTGTGCTTGTAATAAACGAATCAGTGCTTCACCATCCTCTGAGGTGTGTAGTTGCCTGATCTCCATGCGCCGACACCTTACCCACCTTTGGGACCCCCCTGGATCCTGCTGCAGCTGGACTGCGGCAGTCATACAAATCATCATCAAGACTGTGAATTTCCTAAGAGCCAGGGTATTGAATCATCACCAGTTCCAGGAATTCCTTAAAAGTATTGATGCTAACTATGGCAACATCATTTATTTTTCAGAAGTAAGAAGGCTAAGTCAAGGCCAAATGTTGAAAAGATTCTATGATTTGCGGCATGTTATCAAGTTGCTTATGGTACCAAAAAACAAATTCGTGCTGGAATTGACAATGAAAACTGGCTCACAGATTTAGCCTTTTAGTGGATTTAACTGTTCATTTAAATGAGTTAAACATGTGTCTTCAAGGTGAAAACCAGCTTATCAATACCATGTTTCAAACCATAACAGCGTTCCAAATGAAACTGAAATTATGGCAAGCTCAAATTAAGGCAAACAATCCTATTCATTTGGACACATTGGCTAAACACAGTCCTGTAACAGTGAAAAATATGCAGTCTTGCCTTTTGATTTGATACAAGAATTTGAAAACAGATTTCAAGATTTCCAGGAAAATAATCAGTATTTTGCTACATTTGCAACTCCATTTTCAGTCCACATGAATATGATACCTGCTAATTTTCAAATGGAATGCACAGAGCTGCAATCTGACATTCAACTTAAAGAAAAATTTGATCGTTCCTCTTTACTGGACTTTATATGTCCTATCTTCCCAGAGACAAATATCCCTTGCTTCACAATCATGCCTTATTCATGTCATCACTATTGGGCAGCAGCTACATTTGTGAGCAACTATTTTCAAGAATAAAAGACGTTAAGAGTAAAATTAGAACCAAAATATCTGATGAGTGAGCACCTTGAGAACTCTCTGAGAACTGCAACTACTTCTATCAAACCAAATACTGATGTGCTATTTTCTCAAATACAATGTCAAACATCCCACTAGTTTAATGTTGCTTTCTTTTCTTTTGTTTATAATTTTAAAAAAATTTAAATCAATGATATTTTATTACTTAGATATGTACATTTTCTATGTTAGTGATCACAAACTTGGGACGTGCTCAACAATTTTAAAAGATTATCAAAAGGGCTGCTGCATAATTAGGGTTATTATGTGAGGATTTTATTGCTTATCTGTGGTGGTGGATAGCACAAAAATTATGCAGACCTTTTTTCACTCCTTAGCATTTGTTAGTGTTTGTGTATTTAATATGTAGCCCAAGACAACTGTTCTTCCAGTGTGGCCCAGAGATGCCAAGAGGTTGGACACTCCTGAACTACAATGTTGTTTACAAGGGGTTCAACTGGCCACATCCATGCCAGTCACAACCCTGGTGCCTGCCCAGCTACCCCTCCAGAGTTCCACTGCTACTTCTGTGGGACGACGTCAGAACCGGAGGAACCTGTGAGGGGTCTAAAATATCGCCATGAAAGGCTCCACTCGTAAACTATGTTGCTATTGAGTAAAACAAAATACTGGTAATTAAAAAAAGAAACGACAGCCGGGTTAGTTTTGTTAAGCTTCCAGAAGTATTCACGGTGACAATATTCATCTGAAACAGACTTGTTCTCTCAGATCTGCCTGCACTTTCCAAGTCACCTGCGTGTTCTGTGCTGAAAGTAGGGAGGTTCAGAAAACACAGCTAAATTCAAATGTTAATTTTCTAGAAATTTGTATTAGTCGATTGAAAATGCCAAAGAACAGAAGGGAGGTTTGATGAGGGAAGTTAGACCATGCATTTTGATTAGGTCTCCTGTGCACAGAACAGGGTGAGCAGCAAGTTGGAGCAGCTGCTACAACTCTGTGTTGGGTGATGACAATGGTGCCCATCTGAGTCCCAAAGGGCACCTCAGTGGACACTCTATCTCTTAGGCTTCTTGCTTACATCACTAAGCAGCTATCAGTAAATGGTTAGCACTTTTCTGCTCTGTGGTAAACATGCAGTAAAGTCAATCTATCTAAATGTTCACTTTTTAACTGCAACCATCACAAAATTAACTTTGCTGCAGAGTTGCTTTTTGCTAAGTCCTAGTATGATCACTGTGTACCCTTATTTGAGTAATACTGTAAAATGGCAGAAAAGACAGAACAGCTGTGGCTGGGTAGCTCAGTTGGTTAGAGCATCGTCCTGATACGCCAATGTTAGGGGTTCCATCCCTGGCTGGGGTACATTTGAGAGGCAACTGATCAATGTTTCTCTCTTACATTAATGTTTCTCTCTCCCTTTCTCTCCCACACTATCTAAAATCAATAAATATATCCTCAGGTGGGGATAAAAAAAAAAGACAGAAGGAAAAACCGTGAAGAGGTGAAAGGCCACTCTCTCCCTAAGTACACTGCAGGGCAGAGGGCAAGGGCACGAAGAACAAGACTCAATCCCATTTTACAGGACAGGAACCCTGTCATTTTATAGCTTTCTGGCCAGTCAGGGCAATAGGCTCACGCCTGATGGGAAACAAAGCACTTCTTGGCAGGTGCAAGAGCATTTTTTGCAGTGGAATCAGTAACCGTGCCAGGATTATCCTTCATGGGCCACCACACTGGAGCCTTTACCAACCAGTGATGGGGTTCTTGCACCCAGCACACTGCTTGGCCACAGAGTCTTGTAGCCATCCACACAGTAACACTGGTCTTCCACACCAGTGACACCTGCCCAACAGCTTCTCAGAGCAGGTGACACATGCAAAGCACTTGGTGTGCTGGGGCTGATCCCAGTACACGATTCTCTCCAATGTGTTGACCTTTCACCCAATGCTTGCCTTTCACCCTATGCTTGGCAAATCTGGCCTCATGGCTAGTTACACAGAGGAAGTCCTCCCCTTTAGGAAAGAAGCTTCCAGTCTGGGTGACGCCTGAAGTTGCTGCAGGTGAAGGTATCTTTGTGCCAGATGGCCCCCTTTTACTACGTCTGATCTCCTGCCACCATGGGCTTGAAGCAGCCTTTGCACTCCAGGGAGTCCTCCCACATGGCACACTTGTTGCCCAGGATCTTGCTGGACTGAGACACAAAGGTCTCGTGGGGTAAGGGGTGCAGGCACTTGGCACAGTGGGAGCAGGTATCATGCCGGTAGCAGTTCCTACACCACGCTTGCTTATAGTCAGCACCAAAGGGCTCATGGCATCCACACAGGTGCTGCACAGAACTTGTCAAAGCATTCGAGGCAGCAGCAGTGCCTATCCTTCTCCACATACTTCTTCCCCTGCAGGCTGTCCCTGTGGTGGTGGCCATCAAACTTCTCAGCCATGGGGCCTACCTTGTATCTGGAAGAATCTCACACTGGATGTGTGGACAATGGGATGTGGTGGCAAGGGCTGGATATAGTTGTCAGCAACTTCAGTGTGCTGCCTGGGGACGCTGGCAGCGCAGGGGTACGGGCAGCAGCCACTGCCGGCACTGACATCAAGGCATGGTGGCGGCACACTGCCCAGGTATATTATTTTTTCCACAGAGGAAGAATGAACCAGTTCCCAGTTCTATAAGGATACAAACTAGCATATTGTTTCAGAATAAATTGCACCTATGCACTGCTGCTATTAAACCAAGTTAGCTTAAAACAAAGTCTTATTTAAGCCAGAAGCTTTCAATTCAATAAATCACTTTTTTTCCCTCCCCAGGCATGTGTCCTGACCAGAATCCAGCTGGCAACCTTTCAGTTTGCAAAAGAACGCCCAACCAACTGAGCTATACCAGCCAGGGCTCAATAAATTAATTCTTTAAAAAGGGATTTTCCTTAAAAAAAAAAAAAAAAAAAAAGTGGGAGGATTTTCTTATTGCAGAAGCACACTTTAAAACCTAACACAGTGCATGGCCATCTCTGCTCAAAACCTAAAGGTACCCAGTTTCCTACATACCCTGTGTCCACCCCCATCTCTGACATCAGATCTCATAGCCACCCCCACCCCACTCCCTCCAGACTTTCTGGTTCTGGATCCCATGTCTGCCTCAGGCCCGTAGTACTTGCTATTCCCTCTTCCCAGAATGTTATTCACCTGCATACCTATAGAGCTCACCCACCTTCCTTCCTTCAGTTCTCTACCCAAGTGTCTCCCTATCTCAAGGCCTCTTTTGACTACCTAATATAAAGAGTGACCCATCTTTGATGCAACGCAGCGTGCTCTTCCCTCCCACCCTGCTCTCAGTCCCCCAAATTTAGCACCACCTGACTGGTTATTAGCCAGGTGTTTGTCCCCTCGCCCCTCCACATCACAGGCAGAAAGCCTCTGATTTCTTCAAGGCACCCGACTCCGGCATGTACAGCTTCATGTTTGTTCTCCTCCACAGATCAACCTACAAGTGCACTGCAATCCCAAAGGCCCAGCTTGATCTTCTGTGAAATGCAACAAACCCATGAAAAGATTCCTGTACTCCTATAGGTGGGGGTTGCACATTATGAATGTGCTAAATATCACTAAACTGCCATTTTTAAATAGTTGATTTTATGTTATGTGAATTTTATTTAACAAAGAATACAGTGTAATACTATCGCACACTTATTAGAATAACTAAAATTACAAAGACTGTCCTGACAAGTGTAGCTCAGTTGGTTGAGCTCCATCCCACAAACTGAAATGTCACTGGTTTGATTCCTGGTCAGGGCACATGCTAGGGTTGCGGGTTCAGTCCTCAGTTGGGGCACACACAGGAGAACACATGGATGTTTCACTCCCTTTCTCCCTCCCTTCCCCTCTCTCTAAAAATAAATAAATAAATAATCTTAAATTAAAAACAAAATCATTAAGTCTGACCCCAGCAGGTGATGGCTGGCTGCACCAGAATGAGAACATATAGAATGCTAGCAGAGGGCAAGAGCACAGCCGCTTTGGAAAGCATTTTGGAAGTTCTTTAAAATTAAATATATACCTCCCATATGAGGCAACCATTCCACCCCTGGGAGGTCACCCAAAAGAAATAAAAGTGTGTGAACAGACTTACATATAAATGTTCATAGCAGCTCTATCTGTGATAACCAAAAACCGGGAACCACCCAAATATCCATCAACAGATGAACTGGGTAAATGGACTGTGGGCTAGCTTGTGCAAGGGATTACAGCTCAGCAATGAAAATGCATTACCTTTTAAGGTAGGCAACACTATGGATATGTCTTAAAATAATTGTGTCAGGTAAAAATCACCAGACAAAAAAGGGTATATACTATATGATTCTAGAAATGCAATGAGTCTGTAGTATCAGATGCCAATCAGTGCTTACCTGGGTAAGGGGAGAAGGGATTATAAAATGGAGAATGAGGAAACTCTGGGGGAAAACCTTGGAAACGTGAGCTCAGTGACAGACCGCACTGAGGCCTGTGTCAGACAGACACAAGGCCGCATAGTATGTGACTTCACTTCTGTGAACTGTCCAGAATGGGCAACTCCACAGAGACGAGCTATGGATTGGTGTTTACAGGGCGGGGGAGGGAGAAGGGCAGTGACTGCTGATGCAGACAGGGTTTCCTTTTGGGGAGATGAAGATGCCTTAGACCTAGATGGAGGTGGGGGTTGTACACACTGCGCATGTACTAAACGCCAGTGAACTGTACACTTTAAAATGGTTAATGTTATGTCATGTGAATTTTCCCTGATAAAAAAGTGAAAGAATGGTGAGACTTGGACAGGATAAACACAGATGCTGTGCCCGCCCATCTTTAACACTACAGTCCCTGGCTAATCCCACCGCAGCCCCTCTGGGCCAGCTTCTCTGACCCACCAGGATTTCACCAGATCATGGCACCTGCACCTGCCCTGTCTATATCCTCCTCCAAGTAAGCCCCCAAACAAGTCTCCCTTTTACACCTGGACCCTCCCTGGAGGTTCCTAGAGGTGACTCACTGGGCTTGCTGCACAGGACAGAATGGGTAGCTGATGGAATGAGCCCTGCTTGAGGGAACAAAGAGCTGACACACGGCGTCCACGCCAGGGGCGGACTCTGTGACTGCACTGGCATGCAGATGACAAAGCTATAACTGAGAAAGCAAAGCTACCTGCCAACAGTTCATCAGCTAGCTCAGTGGAGTGGGAGCCCCCACCCTGGGTCTGCCCCTCTGCGGCAGCTGGTCTGCAAGGAGGGCCCCATGCACTGGGCCCCCAGTATTCATACCTTCTGCCCCTGCACATATGTCCGGGCTAACCTGGGGCTCCACTAAACCAACAGAATGCAGCAGAAATGCCGACCCAGCTCCTGGGGGGCCTGAGCTTTAGAAGACCAGGCAGTTTCAGCTCTGCCCTTAGGGGATCCTTGAGTTACAATGGAAGGAAAGTGGCCATTCCATTCAGGTGGCCTTGTAGAAAGGCCCTCTGGAGAGGCCACATGGAAAGGGGAAAGCCCCATCATCCCAGTCATCAACTGAAGGCACAGACATGACAGAGACATTCTGGATGGTAATGTCCAGCTAGCCCAGCCCCAAGAGGACAGCAGCCACCATCAGGTGGAACAAAAGAGCCAGTAGCCACACCAGCATAAGAACAGACACATAGATCAATGGAATAGAATAGAGAGCCCAGAAACACACCCATGACTCTGTGGTCAATTGACTGAAGATACCAATAAGTGGTGTTGGAAAAAGGACAGATAATATGCAAAAAAAATTGAAATTAGACCATTTTCTTACACCATATACAAGAATAAACTCAAAATGGATTAAAGACTTAAATGTAAGACCTGAAATCATAAAACTCCTAAAAGACAGTAAACTCTCTGACACCACTCTTAGTCATATTTTTTGAGATGGTATGTCTCCTCTGGCAATGAAAACAAAAGAAAAAAGTAAACAACTGGGACTAACACCAAACTAAAACATTTTTGGACAGCAAGGAAACCATCAACAAAATGAAAGGCAATACATTGAATGAGAGAAGATAGTCACCGATGATACATCCAATAAAAGGTTAATGTCCAAAATATATAAAAAACTCATACAACCTAACATAAAAAAATCAAGCAATCTGCTTTAAAAACAGGCCCTGGCTGGTATGGCTCAATGGATTGAGAGTGGGCCTATGAGCCAAGGGGTTGTCAGTTCAATTCCCAGTCAGGGCACATTGCCTGGGTTGTGGGCCAGATCTCTAGTGGGAGGTGTGCGGGAGGCAAGCACATGTTGATGTTTCTCTCCCTCTCTTTCTCCCTCCCTCCCATGCTCTAATAAATAAATTAATTAATTAATTTAAAAAACAGGCAGAGGACCTGAATAGTATTTCTCCAAGGAAGACATCCAGATGGCCCATAGACATATGAAAAGATGCTCCACTAATCATACTTTCCACTAATCATCAGGAAAACACAAATTAAAACCACAATGAGATATCACCTCACATCTGTCAGAATGGCTATTGTCCATAAATCAACAAACAACAAGTGTTAGCAAGGTTGTGGAGAAAAGGGAACCCTAGTGCAGTGCTGGTGGGAATGCAGACTGGTGCAGCCACTGTGGAAAACACTGTGGAGGGTCCTCAAAAAAAAAAAAAAAAAAAAGATCTGCCTTATGATTCAGCAATTCCACTTCTGGGTATTTATCTGAGGAAAACAAAAACACCAGTTTAAAAAGATATATGCATTATGTTCACTGCAGCATTGTATACAATAGCTAAGATATGGAAGTAACCCAGGTGCCCATCGACAGACAAGTGGATACAAAGCTTTGGTACATTTACCCAATGGAGTATTACTTGGACACAAAAAGGAATGAAGCTTTGTCATTTGTGAGAACATGGATGATATTTTGCTCAGTGAAATAAGTCAGGCAGAAAAAGATAAACACCATATGATTTCACCCATATGTAGAATCTGGAAAAAAAAAAAACAGAACAAAACAAAAACAAACTCAGAGATAGAACAAACTTAGGGTTGCCAGATGGGAAGGGGGTTTGGGACTAGGTGAAAAAAGAGAAAGAGATTAAGAAGTAAAAATTGCAGTCACAAAATAATCACAGGGATGTAAGTACAGCATAGGGAATAGTCAATAATATTGCAATAACTATGTGTGGTATCAGATGGGTACCACACTTCGGGGGGGATTACTTCATAAGTTATATAAATGTCTGACCACTATTCTGCACACCTGAAACTAATATTGAATGTCAATTGTAAGTGAAAAAATTTTTTCATTGAAAAAATAAAATGATAGTAATATTTAAAAAAGGAGGGATAGCCACTAGCCAGCCCAGAGAACTATGACAGTATATTGATGATTGTTGGGAGCTTCTGGGCGTGCGGTGATTGGCTCCTCTGATAACTGAGAACCCATGACACCCCAGAAATATCCAAATCCTAGGCCTCTGCTTAGGTGGTGTATGACACCTGCAGCCAGCCTCATAGCCCCTGGCCCACTACAGCTGACCATGCCCAAGCAAAGCAGGAAAACCAAAACACCTAGAAACAAGAAAACCCTTCTCTCTGAGATAACTCCTTCCTCTCAGCTGTTAGAAGCCCACCACCATTCCATCTCTTTGGCAGGATGTCTTGGCCAGCTCAGGGTGCACTCAAAGGGAGCAGAGGGAAGGCCGTGTACCCCAGAAGGTGGGGCACCCCCTGTTCCACTGTCAGTCAAGTCCCCCTATCCTGGCTGCAGCCCATCTCCCAAGTCTCCCTCCTTCTGCTCCACATATAACTTAGCCCCCAGCACACTGCCCCAGGCCCAGATTCCCAAACCCTCCTCAAATACCTTCCCCCATGGGGAGCAGGGTCCCAAAATCAAACTCCGTCGCTTCTAGGAAGCCCTCCTGGTGCCCCCACATGCTCTTTCCCCTCCTAGCATCATGTATCAGGGGCCAGCCCCCTGCCAGCCAGGCCTGGGAGCCCCAAGACCCTGCATGGGACACTGGGCATCCCCCAGCACTAGGTTGTGGGGGGCCAGGTGATGACAGATATCCAGTCCACCTCCAAGGATGTCAGTGAGGTCACTGCCCCACAAGGAGACTCCTGTGGCCCTGGCCACCCCATTCAGTGAGGAGGAGGAAATGGAGGGGCAGAGCAGGGCCTCACCTTCTCACCCAGTGGTCAGGGTATATACGAGTACATTGTATTTTCCGTATTCTTGATGCTCTAGCAGTTGATGTCTCCTTAACCAGGGAGGGACAGTCCACAGGGATTAGCTAGTTCCTAGAGATAGCAAACAAATTACCTTTCATGTGCAAACCAACGAATTCAGAGCCACTATCCTTGTGCCCTGATCACCTGAGGGGCAAGGTGCCAACTAGGGACAACTGGTGTAAGCCTGACAATAGGCTTTTTGCTTGCTGAGGCATCCATTTCAAAAGACATTCCTCTTTTAATTTTATTTATTTATTTTTAGAGAGAGGGGGAGGGAGGGAGAGAGGAAAAGAAACATCAACGTGTGGTTGCCTCTTGCGTGCCCCCCACCGGGGACCTGGCACGCAACTGAGGCATGTGCCCTCACTGGGAATTGAACTGGTGACCTTTTGGTTCGCAGGCTGGTACTCAATCCACTGAGCCACACCAGCCAGGGCCATTACTCTTGAACAAACACAATGCCAGTCTAATGACATAGCTACTGGCAAGACAACCAGATGAGGAATCAGACTGCTCCTACATATAAAAGACCCCTTTTCAGACAGTGCTGTTGCTTCTCCTTTCCCACACCCTAATAATTCCTGCTCTTATGCTTTAAGTTCACCAGGAGAGAGCCCAGACAACCCTAGATGACTCACCCTCAATCCCCAGATCTGTGCATGCACCCCATGACAAGTTTAACCACGCCATGTGGTCCAGAGCCTGCCATGTTAGCTCCAGGACCCATGAGTAATAAGTCTTATTCCTCGAAGTCCCTGATGGCTGCTGAGGTGCTTCCTGGAATCGTACTCAGAACCACCAGGCTGGTACAGCCCTAAGCCTGGCTCTGGTCAGGAAATGCCTACCGGCAGCAGGAGTAACAAGGACCCAGGTGAGTGTCTCTGGCCCTCCTAGCTGAGGGTATCCCTACCAACAGGCTAACACTTACACAACAGATGGTGCCCACATTAAGCCCACTGAAACTGCACTAGTGACCCATGCCAGATTACTCTGCTGTGCCCACTCCTTCTAGTGAAAACTACAATCCAATATGTCGATGGGCACACTCTGGCCTACGTTCCTTCCCCACCCTTGCCTGCAGACTGCCCGAGAGCTTCCTTGAGTGGTGCCTACTCCTTGTGAGGTTCGATGTGCCTTTTCAATGGCAGTCCTCCCTGAGCTGTTGCCCTCAACATGCCTGATGGCCACACTGGGCAGGGAGCCCCTCAGAACTCCAGGAGGCAACAGCCAAGCTCTGCTGTCCTTGGAGAGCCTGTGAGTAATGTAGACCCCTCCTCTGCCTCTGCTCAGGGTACGAGGAAGCAGGGTGGCCAATGGAGCACCCAGGGCTGGGTGCTGCAGAGAGGAGGCTGAAGCCCAGAGCCCAAGCTGTCCCAGCGGAGACAGAAGCCCAGAGGCAGGCAGAGTTACATGAAATAACTTTAATCACCACCCTCAGATAGGGTGGGGCAGCGGCAGTGTCCAAGCAAGGGCCACCCCCACCCCGGAGTGGCCTGGGGACACCCCCTTGGTTCTAGCTGGCACATGTTCTCAAACCAGGCCCCCCACATTTGGGGGTGGGGGTCAGGCACCTGTAATCTCCAGGGTCACCTCTTAAGGAGCTCAGGTCTGCAGTGCTGTGTGGCCAGAAAAATGCATGTCCGAGGGCTGGTGTGCCAACAGCCGCATACGTGTCCCCACAGCTGCCACACTCAGGGCCCCGGTGATGTGACAAGAGCTCATCCTCAGAAGGGTGAGGTATTCCTCTCTAACAGCAGCTTCAGTGGGCTTAGGAGCCCCTTAGCACAGAGCTGGGACACCACAAACAGGGTGGCACCCACCAGACCTGCACTGAGCACCACTGTGGGAGACAGACAGATGGGAATGGGTGAGGGCATGGGAGGAGCCCCACCAAGCTCCCAATGCATGGGGACTGGGGCCTGCAGCCTGTCCCCTCCCCAGGGAGTGGGAGTGGGGGCCTGTTCATCATACCGGCAGCTGCGAGAACCCCGTAGGCATTTCGACTTCTGGACTGGACTGAGTCCTTGACCCTGCCAAAGGTGGTATTCCTGAGATAGGTGACACTCTCTGGGGTCACAGGGGTCCCCACAGATGTGCTTTCCTGGAGGGTCTCAGTTCCTGCAATAAGTTCAGGCATTCGTTAGCTTGAGAGGGGACACCAGGGCATGGGGGTTGAGGGGCACAAAATGAACAAGCTTTCAGGTGCCTAAGCGGGACCTTGAGGCTCATCTTCCATCCCAGATGGGGTGAAGTTGGTGAGCACAAATACCAGAAGTGACCTTTCACTGCCCCCGAGGGAATGCAGACAAGAGCAGACACACATGTCCACATTCCCAGCCTGGTCACACACCAGAAGGTGTCAGATGTCCTTATCTAATGACCAGCCCTCCCCACCATTACTGCTGTGATGAAGTCCCTTGGCTCGTACCACAGCCAAGCTCATCACTGGAGTCAACACAGTCTGGGTGGCCATCACACAACCACGTGGGTGGGATGCAGGTGCTACCCAGTGGGCAGCGGAGCTCCCCTGCCTGGCAGGGCTGGCTGCTGCAGTTGGGGAGGTTCTTGCAGCCATCAATGCTGTCACAGGAGCAGGGGCTATCCATGGGTGGCGGGCACTGCCTGCCTTGGCTGCATGGCTTCTCATCTGGAATGCAGGGTGTGTCAGGTCCCAAATGCCCCCACAAGTCCCAGGTACTCCCCACACCCCAGTCCCTTGCAAGCCTCCTGTTTCAAGACCACACTAACTCTACCTCCCTGTAAACCCACCTCCTCTGAAGCCAGAGATCCAGACTTCCCTCCTTACAAGCCCCATCCACCCTCAGGCCCTGCCCCACAGTGCCCTCTGAAAGCCACATCCCTTCCACAAGCACCGCCTCCCATGGTCCCACCCTTGCAAGTCCCACCCCAGAAAGTGGTCACTCACTGCACTCCTCCTCATCACTGCCATCGGGGCAGTCCCAGTCACCATCACAATGCCAGGCGAGGGGCACGCAGTAGCCTGTGATGCGGCACTGGAAGTGGGTGGGCAGGCATGAACCTGGGCTGGGACCTGTGAGATGTACACAAGTGAGAGCTGGGAGGCCCGAGTCTGGACCCTCTCCAGAAGTTCAGTGGTCACAGGCAAGGTCCCAGGGTACTGGAACTACATTGGTGGCCACCCTTCGCTGAGTACCTACTAAGTGTGGGGCTTGGAGTCAGAGTTCACAGTCTCACCACACAGCCTACTGGGCAGGTTCTACTGCCATTCCCAGTCCATGGAAAACACTACAGAAAAGTAAGGCCAGAGGCAGTAGGACCACTGGTAGACTCAGGCTTTGAACCCACATCTCACTGATCCCAGAGTCATTACCAGGCTCCAAATGGCCACATGGTCTCCCCAGGAGTCTCTCCTAGCTTCATGGTTAAACCAACTTGGGGAGGGGCTTTCTCTGAACCTGCCCAGGATCAGGCCCATGGTCAGGGTCAGCAGAGCCCATTACATTCCACCTACTTAACAAAGGGGAAATGGAGGCCCTGGGTAAAGGACCTGCTTCATCACAAAGCTTTGTTGACTGAGCTCCCAAATTCCTCCCAGATCTGACCACTTGCCCTGAATGTGCCACCTCCTCACCAGGTCCCCATCCCTATCTCCATTCAAACACTGGGAACTCTCAAAGTCACATCATTTGTCACCCACTCTCACCTGCCCTCTGCTCAAAGCCATCCCCTAGTCCCTGAATCCTCTCACAATAAAATCCTACCTCTACCATGTGACCTACAAGGCCTAGCCCAGCCCTGAACCCTTCCTGGAACCTCATCTCCCCCCACATTCTCCTCCTTGCCAAGTTCCTCTGTCCTGGCTGCCTCCCTGCTTCTCCAAGAGCTGGGCTTGTTCCAGACCAGGCCTTGTCAATGCTGCTCCCTGGCCCAGTACACTCTTCTCCCTTCAGTTCCTGGGGATTTCCTCCTCAGTCTTCAGATCTCAATCTATTTCCTGGGAGGGGCCTCATGCCACTCTCAGAGACCCCTGAGGCTCTGCTTCCCACTTATATATAACAATGGTCCTTAAACTGATACAGAATAGACACTCAGTGTGTCAAGACCATGACCTTGTGACTGAAAGCCCAGGGTGGTGCCTGACAATAAAAGGACACAGATCACACTGGGATGAGATCTGAGCCTTCCTGGACTCCCCACAGCGAGGTTTGGGCTGTATGCTGATCTGGAGAAGCACAGAAGGAACTGGAACCTGAGCCAGCAGGCAGGAATTTGAGGGACAGAGCAAGGGAGTGATTTTTAGGTTTCCTCTTGGGTTCAGCAAGACAGGTAGCCAACATCTGGCCAGCCTAGTCCCACTCCATTTGATGCTGGTCTGTTTGCCCCTTTCACTTTAAGTCACAGGTGCCTGAGTCTCCAAAAACCCCACTCTCCACAGCTGGCCCCTCTGCAGACCCTCAGGCCCAGCTGCAGCTATAGGCCACACAGTCCTTGAGCTCAGTGGAGCCCAAAAGAGCTGTAGACAACCTGGAGCCAGCTTCCTTCCCTGCCCATGGAGGAATGGCGGCCTCGAGTCTTGGCTTGCTTCCCAGTTCTAGCCAGTCTTGGCCTGGATGAGCAGTGACCTCTCTCCCTGGCCTGCTGGAGTGTGTGTCCCTATGTAAAGTGGGCAGCAGAGTTGATCCCACCTTGTAAATCCAGGGGGTGCCAGACAGTTGAAGTGACTAGTGACCTCCTCTCCCAACCTGTTTTCTCATCTGTAAATGGGCCAGTTAGGAGTCCTTACCTCAGGATCCTGAGGAGACTGCTTACGTATAAAGAGTTTGGTACTTAGTTAACATGAGTCCTGCCTTCCTTGAAGGAATATTTAACCTGAAAAAGGCAGGGACTCACATACTCTCCCTCAGGAGCACACCCGCAATTTTCCCTTCCATCACTTCTTCCCTACAGGTGCCTTACTTTCCCCTTTCTTTTTCTTAAGCTCCAAGGGCCCCTCTTGTGTTTCTGTAACTTGTTTGCTGAGCCTACACAGCCTAGCTGGCTCCTTCCACTACCTCTGTAATTTTCTAAATAAACTTTCCCTTATAATTAAGAAGAAAATAAAAGAAAAGAAAGAAGGAATAGAAAGGAAAGAAAAGGAAGGGACTTTGGGGTGAGATAGGGGACCAGATAAGAGGGGAACCCACGGAGGAGCAGGTTAAGTGAGTGAACCTGAGCTCACATCTGAAAGTCAGGAGCACACAGCAGGGCCACTCTAACCCTCCCAGCAGCCTCTGGGAACCTCAGAGACAGCTACCGACATCACATAGGCCAGGGACCACAACAAGGGAGACCTTTCTAAGGGCGAAGGAGTTAGTAAGTGCAAATTTGGAAGGAGGTAGGGGGATGGTTGCACAGGAAACAGCCACATGACCTCGGCTCAGACACGAGGGTTTGGAAGGCAGGCTGCTGCGGTAGGTACCAGGTACCAAGTGACCGGTCCTGCAGTGTTAGAGGTTGGACAACCAGAGCCTACAGCGGCCCTTCCAGCCCACGCTGGGCTGAAGGGCAGCTTGGAGGTAACGAAGGGTCACAACAAAGCAGAGCAAGTGCGGGGTGTGAGCAGGGCCAAGCAGGGTAGTTAAAGGCAGGCGGTGGATTCCTCCATTGGTGAAGGCTAGCACAGCCGCTCGGCTACGGAGTCAACAGTCACATGCGGGAGAAATGTCCAGGACAGACTAGCCGCACAGCGAATGGGGAGGCGGTGCCAGAGCGCAGGGATGAAGCCAAGCTTCTGGCAGGGCTGACGCGTGGTCTCCGTGGATCTTACCTAGGGTCTGGGCCGGGGACCAGGTCGGGGAAGCCTCCACGCCCAGCCCCAAGCCGAGCAGCAGCCGCAGCACCAGGCCCAGAACTGCGGTCTGCCGCGGTCCTCGCAGTGCCATCCTGCCACTCAACGTGCGTCCCCGGCCGGCGCCAGCGAAGCGCAGTCACGGCAGCGCATTAATCCCAGCTCCGGCGCGCGCACAGGCCGGGGGCGGGGCCCGGGCCGGGAGGGCTTGCGGCTAAGCCTACCGTAAATGCTGGAATAGGAGACCTGTGATTTGAGGCTCTTGGGATGTTTTCCTAGTGACACGGTGTAGCAAAAGGTAAGGGGGAAGGAGAATGGAAAACGAACTTGTCGGTGTCTGCTCACAACATTTAACGTTCTCTGTGCATCCAGCAGCAAATGTACTGCCTAATTATTTAACACGGCAGCCACTTCCCTCAGGCACGTCCCATCCCTGCCTTCCCACTGCTTCTTTCCTGCACCCTACACAGTATATATTTTATTTCCTTGTTTTGGCTTAGTATCTGATCCTCCACTGAAATGACACGCCCAGGAGGGCAAGAATGCTGTTTTTGTGTACGCAGTGCCTAGGACAGTAGTAGGCTCTTAATATAGACCTTGGCTTCCACCCTGGGTCCTGTCCCTGACACCTGGATACGCTCACCCAAGCTCGCTGCCTCCGTTAGTCCACATGTACCCCGCTCAATAGGGAAGTATTAGTTTTCACTTTGGGAACAAGATATGTGAAGACAACCCTTGGGTTTTCACCCCTCTCACTCACCCAGGAGGCACATAAAACAACCAGCAGGCCTTCTAGCCAATTTGCTGCTGGGTTTTCTTCTTGAAAGCATTTTTACCTACAACTCTGCCTTCAGAAGCAGCACGTGCAACTGGCAGAAAGACCCCAGGGAGCCAAGTCACTGTCTTTCAGCGTTAGGACGAATATATAAGTATTCACCATCCCCTAAGTTTCCTGGGAAGCCACACTAAAGCATACAGGATTTTTCAGAAGGGGCTCTATTTGCAGGTGGATGGCACACTCCACTATCTGAAAATGTCGGAGGTTATAGCTGCTTTTAGAATAGTTTTATTTCCTGAAAATATCTCCCAGTTTCCCAGGGAATATGGTGTAAGAAGCAAAGGTGCAGAGGCAGGTGGGAAGGGTGCAGATAGCACTGTGGAGTGGGGGTAGAGGACACAGCCTTAGAGGCTCAGCATCTTGGTAAGGGAAACAGCTGGTGTGCAGGAAGAAAAGTTGAAGCCTATTCTGGACTCTCCACGCCTCAGTTCTACTTGGAGGTCTGACCTCATAGGACTGAAGGAGCTGAGGGTCCTGGATAGGAAGCATTCCCAACAGCACCTGGCACACAGAAAGAGCTCAAGTGTCAGCCCTCTTTCCTCTACTCCCTCAAAGTACTTCAAGTCTGGGTCATAAAACTATTCTGAAACCTTCAGTGGCACACCCAGGGTCTTCTGAAGTCCTCCAGGGTTGCCCTCCTTGTGGTTTCCACCCTGCTCAACCTTCTGCATCTTCCTGAATTGATTCATTTGCCCATCAGAATCCCACCTCCTCCAGGAAGTCTCCCAGGGGCTTGAGCCTATGGAGTTCACTCCCTCTGATGAGCTTTGAGTATTTGAAATGCCCACTCTGGGACATTTACACCTCCTGCCTGGGGCTGTGACCTTTTCTTTCCCTGCCTTGCTCCTCACTTCCTTCTCCTGGCACACAGCTGATCTCATCCTACTGAAGGCTGCAGGTTCTCTCATGAGACAACCACAACACACATCCCCACTGGTCACTTCCTTTTGGCTTTGACTCTCCTGTCATTCCTCCAAAGTCACAGACCCTTTCCTGTCCTTGGCTGACACTGCCTCACCACCCCTCCCCCACACCCCAGGTCCCTCAGGCCCTGAACATAAAGGTTGCTGGCTGAGGGATGCCTTTCCTCACCCGCCCTAGGTGAGCCTTACTGGTGAGCCACCTTGCTCTCCTCTTGCCTTCCCTGCTGAGCTGCAGGGTGGTAAAGTCAGACAGGAGCCACAGTGGGAGGGTGCTGGCCAATGTCCATATGAGCAACATATGGAAAAGCTCTTGTGAGAGGTAAGTGAGCAGTGTGTTTTGCCCTAATGTCCTTCACAGTCAGAGCCTCCTAAACCCCCTGGACCCCAACCCATCACTCTTAGGGACAGACTCAGGCCCTTGGGCAAGGGACGGAGACAACTCTGGGCCTCCTGCACATGTCATCCATCTCTGTGATCCATGTCACCTGGGAGCCCAAGAACCACTCACTACCACTCCCTGACCCTGGAGCGCTTAGCACCAACTTCACCTCAAAATCCAAGTAAACCCAGTGTCACCTTAGAAGTAAAAGTATAAGTGATACTGCAGAGCACGATATATTTGTCATAAGTTAGGTCACATTCTCCTGGGAGGGAAGACAAGGAGGGGAAGCACTCAGGTGGCTCTGGGGGCACAGCCAGGTGGTCCAGAGCAGTGTCACAGGTAAGGCTGGTCTTGGGACAGCTCCCACCTCCGTAGGGGAGGAGCTGGTGTCACTGCCTTCTTCTCAGTGGCTGCCACAGCTGAGCTGAAAGAGGAATAAAATCTTACCATTTGCAACATGGATGGACCCAGAGGGTGTTACGCTCAGTGAAATATCATGCTCAGAGAAAGATAAGTACCTTATGATCTCACTTACATGTGGAATCTAAACAAACAAAAAGCGAAATACACAACAAGTTTACAGATACAGAGAACAGACTGGTGGTTGCCAGGGGTGGAGGGTGGTAGGTAGACAAAAGGGTTAAAAGGTATGAACTTATATTTATAGAAATAAATAAGCCCTGGGGATATAATATACAGCATGGTGACTACAGTTAATAATACTGAATTGTATATTTGAAAGTTGCTGAGAGAGTAGATGTTAAGAGTTCTTATCACAAAAAAATATTTCACCTATGTGAAGTAATGAACATTGAGTAGGCTTATTGTGGTGATCACTTTGCAATATATAGATATCAAGTCATTATGTGTACACCTGAAACTAATGTAATGTTTTATGTCAATTATACCTCAATTTTTTAAAGAAAGAATACAAACTTACAAAACAACAATGCCTGGGATTCTCCCAGGCCTTTGAAGGGACCCTGGCCCTTCTTCTGATGTGCAGGAGACCCACCCCTGGCTGTGGCCCTAATCCTGCTCTCAGGTAGGTGGGGAGAAAATGAGTTTGCAGATGAAAGAAAAGCCTCCATCCCCACCACAGCTGACACTCAACAAATGGGACCCTGAAAAGCAGAAGCAAGAGAAAGGCCTCGCTGCCAGAGGGGTATGTGGTGTCCTCACCTCTCTGCTGGCTTGCCTGACTCTAGGGCCTTCTGTGAGGACATGACGACTGAGGGTGGTGTGGCTTCCCGGCGGCCATCACGAGTACAGTAGTAATTGTTGGAGAGCTTGTGGCTGGGGCCCACAGGGAGTCTGGGAGGAGGCTGAGTTCTGAGGAAAAGGACATGGGCATTAAAGCAAAAGCCATAAGTGTTCTCACTGCCTGGCTGAAGCAAAGGGCCAGTCACCTGAGTCACTGGGACAGACTGCAGACCAGGAGTATCCCTTGGTTTGGAGGGATGCATAGAGGGGCTAGAGCCTAGAAGCAGGTGGCAGCCCAGGCTTTGGATGTGAAGGTACTGAACAGTGATGTCTGGGCCTGCCCCAATGCAGGTCCCTTACCTGCCCCAAATGCAGTGGGTAGGGAGGACAACCTTTTGTGAAACCCATGGAAGGGGCAGGCCCAGACTGAACACCTGGGCCTGTTCCCACCCCACCATGACCCAGAGCTTGGCAGCTGGCCTCACTTCCACCTGCAGATGCTCAGGAAATGAAGAAGCCAGGATCCACCTACCACCTATCCAGTAGTCAGTCAGTAAACACTTGGGCAACAAGCTCCAAGCATAGCTCATTTTGCAGTGATTCCTCCCCAAAGGCTGGCTACAGAACTCCTGGATTTCCTGCTATCTCAGGAACTCTCTGGAGAACCCTGCTGGGATCAAGGCTTATTACTCAAAGAACACCTTGTACCCCAAACCTCCCAGGCCTCAGTATTTCCTGCTACCTCATGGTGGCTGCAGCCAGAGAGGGGGTAAACAGAGATCTGTCCTGGCCTAAGGTTAACCCTGCATGAATTTAAGAAAATAAACTTTATGTCTGATAATATTTTTGCTAGGATTTAAGTTTTTCTTAAAACAAATGATAGTCATATACTTTTTAAAAGGAAATATAGATAAAAATAAACTTAAAAAATTTAACATTCCACGTAATATCCTGTGTAGACGTTCTAATTTGCTTAACTCCTGGAGTGCAGAGATGATGTCTGTAGGAATGGCCACAGCTTTCAGCAAGTAGCATAGAAAAGGTATAAAGAACCAGTGTTGAGCTTTGCCCAGTGCGGCATCATTACCAGTGAGGTTTATCGGAAGTGTGATTGTTGCTAATTTGGAGGAAAAAAAGGCAACAAAACCCAGCACCCAACAGAAAGGCCCCAATAATCACTAGTGGGTGCCATTATCCTAAAGAAGCTGAAGTTTACAAAACCCTTTCCTCAATGGGCCTAAACCCTGGATAGAAAAGCAATTCAAAACTTTTGATATTGGGAATTAGTCACACCATGTAAGCATTCACATAAATTTGGTTATTTTAATGCTATTTCTGCCAACTCTCCCAGGCTGCCTTACCTTTGCCTGCGACTGACTTCATGTATACTGCTATCCCCCTTTCCTCCACCTGTTTCAGCCATGGGGGACTCCTTCCTACTTCTGGCTCTGCCTAGCCTCACAGCTTTGTGCTTATTGTTCCCGCTGTTCAGAATGTCTTTTCAACAACTATCCTTTATCTCCTCATCATTCAGGTGAATCAAATGTCAATTCCTAAAGAGACTTTTCCTGACCACAGGACCAGAGGTAGCCACCCTCCAGATTACTCATTGATTTTGCCTTCAGAGGATTCCAGAACGTCTTTGTCCCCTGTGTTTATTTCCCTACTATGTTTGTCTCTCCCAATGATATGAAGGAATGAGGTCAAGAACTTTGCACTGATATCCCCAAGGAAAAGACAAGGGCTTGTAAATATCAAGCATTTGGGGACATAAATGAGTTTGAAATCAAGACACTTCAGGGTTCAACTCCCAGCTTCAGTGTCACTTTCTAGCTTCAGTGGCTTTAAGGAAATAATTTAGTCTCCACACCTAATTTTTTTCATCAGTAGCTTGGAGATGATAACACTAACTGGCAAGGCTGCGCTGAAGAGTGCAAATCACAATGAGGTTTCCCAAAGAGAATTCACACTCAGTCTGGCTGTTTCCAAGTAAAGCAGTCTACATCAGAGTCCAGCAAGACTGAAGGCAAACCCGCCTATGCAGCCTGCCAGAAAGCTGGAGGCAGGATTTTTGCCCAGGCTTCAGGGGTCTAAAAGAGCACAGGTTTTGTTTTTGGTGGAGGAAGGGCTGGACAGGGCGAGGGTTTGAGCAGCGAGCGGGGCGTGCTCACCGCTTGGCGATCTCCTGGTAACGCAGCTGCAGCTTCGCCTGCAAATCTCGCTGTAGGGGAAGGAAAGGAAGGTCAGCCAACAGGGAACCCCAGGAGAGGAGAGGGACAGCCCAGGGATAGATAAACGAAGGGAAGGCGAGGGGCGGGCCGTTAAAGACAGGGATATGGGCCCTGTGAAGAGCAAAGTCAGGGGCCGAGGCCATCAGATCCCAGGCTATTAAGGTCTGGAACTAGGGAGATGCCAAGTCTGATGCCAGGTTTCCGGCCAAGGCCTGGGGGCGGAGGCGGGTGTGACCCTGGCTGAAGAGGTCAAAAGTTGGGGGTCCCGGTCTGGGCCAGGGGTCCTGGCCAACAGGGATCTCGGCACTAAGTCCCTCAGATCCCGGGTACAGGAGAGTGAAAAAGCATGTCCCGGGCGCACGGAGCTCGCAGCCCCACAGCGCGGCCTTCCACCCCAGCGCACCCCAGAGGCCCAGTTCCGTAGACTCTGGATGAACCGAGTAGCAGACGCCATCCTCCGTCTGTGCTGAAGGGCGCCGGCAACGTCACTACCGCGAGAGCTTGCCGGGAAGTGCGTGCGTGGTCTCGCGAGACCGGGGAGGGCGGGGCTAGGACGTCCTATAAAGGATCTCCGCGAAACACGTGACTCCTCTCTGCCGAACTGCTGTCGCCATCATGGATACGAGTCGTGTGCAACCTATCAAGCTAGCCAGGGTGAGGTGGGATGTCGATTGAGGGCGGAGTGAGCTGGTAGAGGCAATCAGGCGGGCCAAGTCTGACTCCCGCTTCTTTCCGCCAGGTCACCAAAGTGCTGGGCAGGACCGGTTCTCAGGGCCAGTGCACGCAGGTGAGTGGGTGGGGGCGCCCCGGGGTCTGAACCAGGCCAGTGGAAGTCTGAGAACCGATGTTCCCTTTACCCCCGGATTCTTGGGGGTCTGAACCCTCACCAAGGCCCTGCCAGCTGGGTCTGAGCTCTGGTGAACTTCTTTTTCTTGGCTCTGCGGGCCCCAGCGACCACTGTGCTTCCACGCCCTGCTGAGTATGGTCTGGTCCCCACTGGACCCAGAGCTGCAGTTTTTCCCCCTGGTGGCTGACTTTGGCGTTTGAGAAATTTGTTCGCCCTTTTTCCGCCCTTTTCAGCGTTTTTCCCCGGCCCAGCCCTACCTATCTGCTAGCCAGCTTCAGGCCCCTTTTTAAGTATTCCTGGGCCAGCCTCTGTATGCCCTTTAAATCCACATGTCCTGCCCTCCCCATGATTGTTATACGTGGCCGGCCCACACTCCTTTCCGTTCCCCCTTCGTGGGCCCCGCAGGTGCGCGTGGAATTCATGGACGACACGAGTCGCTCTATCATCCGCAACGTGAAAGGCCCCGTGCGCGAGGGCGATGTGCTCACTCTACTGGAGTCAGAGCGAGAGGCTCGGAGGCTGCGTTGAGATGGTGTCTCGTGAGTGCATTACTGGAGGGGGGGAACTGAGAGCTGGCCCCGTTAGCTGGTGGGTAGAGAGGCTTTGCCATGCCCAGGAGTGAGGGGCTCTTTGGAATGGGGCGGGGATGTTGTAGAAACGGGCTGCTGAACCTGGCAAAGCAGGGGAGGGAATTTGTCTTGCTGGGAGGCCTGACAACATCTCGTGCTTGGATCTGTTTACAGGGTCCTGGATATAAATGGAAGACATGTCCCCTGGGGGATGACATTTGACTGTTAATAAAGCGTTTGTGTGTAAATTCAGGTTCTTGTCAGAGTTATTCCTAAGCCTATAAAACCTTCCAGTGGGGCACCTAGGTGGTCACTGACCCTTTTGCGATCTGGAAAAGTGGGGGAGAGGGGCCAACAAAGCATTTTCTTTTTGAGGAGAGGGAACCGTGTGTTTGTATGTGCTCCTAAAACAAGATACAGGTTTAGCTAAAAATGTTTTATTAGGGAAGAAGGTCAGACCAGGTCTAGCAACTGGACAGCAAATCCTGGCTGCTTCTTCACCCCACCCCATCCAGGTTCACTGCGTGAGGCCACTCACTCAGTCTGGGGATCTTCTCCATTGTCACTGCCTCCACTTCCATCAGGCGCGGCAGTGGGAGAGTCCAGGGATAACTGGTGAGAAGGGGTAGAGGAGTCCTGTCACAATCTCTTGTGGGCAGGATGCTGTGGGTTTGTGCTCCCTCAGACTCAAGGATGCTTAACAGTGGAGGTCTTGTTTCTCTCCACAAGGAGGTCATATCTAAGGGAAAGCTCCACCCTCCAGTGGAGCCAGGCTGCCTGGGTTTAATTATGTAGATATTGAAAAGAGCCTAGCACTTGCCTTCTGAGTGTCTCTACCTCTTGGAGACAAACTTGAGTGTTCCCCTCTCTGCCTGCTGCTGGCAAACTCATCCAGTCTCCAGTTCTGGAGTGTTCCCTAGTAGGGGACCTCCATCCTCTTCCCCACAACAGGCCTAATGCCAGATTCCCTAATTCCTTGGTTATGAGCCTCCTTGGGGGCAGTAACAGGAGTTCGTGAACAGAGAACAGCTCTCCTCTGATCATGGGTCTTTCCCTCTGTAGGCCTCAGGCTCATGACCTATAAAGTAGAGGACTGTCCCAGCCTCATAGGAGATCTATGGTTCCCTGATAACCACCCCACTGTTGCCCTAGGGGTACAGAAAGGGAGACCTTCATAGAGCACACTTGGTAGCCTCCCCATGTGCAGCTGTAAATTTTGTGGCTTGGCGCAGGAACTGCACTCACCAGGGTATCAGACTGGCCTGAGCTCAGGTGGGCATGCAGCAGAGTGGCCACCTCATCCTGCTCAGCCTCCAGGGCCATGGCCAGGGCACTGGTGCCCTCCTAAAGGATAATAGGGGCAATTAGGTCCCTGAACCAAGGCATGGGCATCCTGCCACCTCCACCAGCCCTACAGTGGCTCACATTATCCAGGAGAGCAGGGTCGCAGCCTGGCTGGGCCAGCAGCAACCGGACGGTTTCCAGGTGCCCGTACTCGCTGGCACACATCAGTGCTGTGGCCCCATCCACATCTTGCACATTGACGTCTGCCCCACATGCCAGCAGGGCCTCCACCATGTCCTGTCGGCCATGGCTGATGGCCAGCATGAGGGCTGTCTGCCCTGTCTGAGGAGTGAAGAAGAGGACAGGGCTAGGTGGGCTCTAGACAAAGGGAGGTCAAAAATGGTTGGCTACTGAAGTGGAAGTGACCTCTGGGCTTGGAGCCAAGGAGGGTATCCACCCACCTGGCTGGCCTTAGCATTGACATTGCCCATGTGGAAGAGTCTCTGGACCACAGCCATGTCCTTGTGCCCCATGGAGGTGAGTGCAGCCAACATGAGAGCTGAGTAGCCTGCTCGATTCTGGCAGTCAACCTTGCAGACCCCTGGGGGAAAGGAAGGGGATCAGTCAACTGAGAAGTGCTCACACCCCTAGCCCAGCCTGGTCAACCCACCTCTCTCCCAGTGTCAGTTTCATGGGTGGTTACCATGGGTCATGAATTGACTGTCCCCTTTGTCTGCTTGGCTCTCCTACCAAGAGCCACATAGCCCCTCCCTTCCTTCCCCTTCAGTGTTCTGCCCAAATCTCACCTTAGTGAAGCCCTCCACTCCCTGCTTCAGACTGGTTTGGGGACTTGGTTTTTTTGCTGTATCCCCCAGTAGGACTATACCTGGCACATTGTAGTTGCTCAATGAATATTTTCATGACTTCTACCTACCAAGCCACCATCATTGTTCCCCTAGAGAACTGTGCCAATTGGTCTACATTGGTTCAAATCCCCTAGTTTCCATGCAGCAGTCAGGCAGTTCAAAACAAATTTGGCCCAGTTCCTGTGGGCCCTATTGCTCCTGGAATACAGGCCATGGGCCACCATGGTCTCTGAAGCTGTTACCTAACTTCCATTCCTTTCTCAGGGATTCTCCCCTGCCCTGAGCCTGTATTATAGATTGAATGTCCCCCAAAGTACATTGAGGTCCTACCCCCCATGCACACGCTCACCCCACAATACAACAGATGTGACCTTATTTGGAAACTGCAATTGAGATTGTTATGGTGAACCCTAATCCCCTATGACTGGTGCCCAAGGATATGGGGAGCAATGCGTAATGGTCTCATGAAGTCAAGGATTGTTGGGGTTGGGAGACAGCAAGTTGACACCTTGGAGAGGTGGAAGTTGAGAAATGGGGTGCTGGGGAATGAGGTTATGGTGGCAGCATAGTTATTGCAAAAGGGTTTTTAGGTGACCCTTTAAGTATAAGGTTGATATAGATGTCAAGAAGAAGGGAGAGGAGCCAGGAGGTTGGAAAGGTGAAAGAGAAAACAGCCCCTATGTGAGTGCACTGAGGGCTGGCCAGGGTCCTTGGGAGGAGGACAAAGTTGACATGACAACAAGCAGGTAGGGGCATTGGGGATACTGGTGATGACTCAACCAAAAGGCTCAGAGGAGGGTCTGGGGAGTTGGCTGAAGGGAGTTCAATATAGGGAGTAAAAGGGTCTAATGAGCCTTGGGCCTCTTACGAATGACTACTATGCCTGCCTTGCCATCAGCCACAGCTACCCTCTCCCTTAAGGCAGGGGATGCCCAGGAAATAAATTCATGCATCGTCTCCTCCCAAGGCCCAGTTCCCTGACCAGCCAAGATCTGCAGGGATGGGGGAGAGGCCAGGGTACTTGTCTCAGCTGCAGTGAGACAGGTGACCCAATGGTGGGCCCCAGAGGTTACTAGACCTGAAGGAGGGCACTTAGAAGGGCTCTTCATGGGCAGTTGGTTTGTCTGCTGTCCATTGTCCCCTCTGCTGAGTCCCATGGGAAAAGCAGCTATGTGTGGCCCACTCCAGCTGCACCTGGTACCTAGTAGGCTCTTAGTACATGCCTGAGGGCTCAACAACACCTGGTGCTGTGTATCTACTCCAGAGGCTGGGATGGAAGTGTGTGAGATGGAACCAGTAGGGGGCAAGGCACAGTGCCAGCCCCGGATGATAGTTATAGCCCTGACCAGTGAATATCTTCTTCCCTCAAGACTGGAGAGGCAGATTGATGGACATGCGGGCTCAGGGACAAGGTAAGCATGAGGGCTGGAGATTCAGGTACAGGAGTAGTGACCATTAACTGACCATCTGCATGCCTGACACTGCTCTACGGGTGTTGCCACAGCTGCCCAGGGAGGGAAGCAATGTATCTCCATTTCACAGCTGAGGAAGCCAGAGGCTGGTGAGATTAAATAATTCCCCTAGATTTGGGTTGACATAATTCAAAAGCCTGTAATTCCCTCCCCCCAGGAAAGTGAGTGAAAGGTCAGGAGCCCAGAGCTAGGAGAGGTCAATCCATGATGGATCCTGAAACCTCCAATGAAGGGCTGATGATGCCATTTGCTTGGCCAGCCCTCTGCATGCTTTTCCAGGTTTTCCCAGCTGGGACCTGTCCAGGCCCTCCTCTGTGCCCCTTACGCATTCCCTGGTACTCTGCCCATCCCTCCTGCATGCTGACCAGTATCCAGCAGCAAGCTGGAAATGGCCAGGTTCCCATGGGAAACGCTGTAGTGCAGGGCAGTGTTTCCGTTGCTGTCAGCCAGGTTCACCACATGCGCCAGCAGCTCTGGTCCCAGGCGCGCCACAGCGCCCAGGACCTTGGCTACAGGCTCCGCCTGCGAACGTCGTTGGCTGGACACTCGAAACCACTCCATGGCCACCAGGTGCGCTGCGCCCTGCTGGGACAGGGAAACGCATCAGCCGTGATACTAGCCGCATCAGCCGTGATACTAGCCGAGGCAGGGAATATGGTCACTGCTAATCTGAGGCGGGCCGTGGGGACCCATGGGTCAGCACCCCTTTGGAGAAGGGAGTACAATGTGGGTCCCAGGCTCACAAGAACAGGATTCTGGGATGTGGGAAATCCTGGAGGAAGGCAGTGAGCGCTTGTCTTTGAGGAGTCCGGGAAAGTGCTTGGGGCGTGACCCCTTTAGGGAACCAGGATCAGAGCTGTCCTTTTCTCCCAAACAATTTATCTAATATGTAATAAAGTTTCTGCTTCTCTTACTACTCCCCCCCATCCCAAAATAAAAAGAGTGCTGTCCTAGGGCGGAGATCCCTTTGGAGAGCCTGGGATTGGTGGAGGTCCCTGGCAGTGGGGGAGGGAACTCGGAACCCTCCCCCAACTCTAGGCAACCCAGGCGCCTCCCTAAGGATGTCAGAGGAAGTCCCTGGTGGGCCCAAGACTTCATATCTGAAGGGCTCTCCTCCCACTCACACCATCGCAGGCGACTCCATGTGGCTGGCTCAGCTGTCGCTGCAGTGCAACGCATGCCTCCCTCAATCCTGGGCTCAGTTCGCACCTGTTGAAGTTGGGAGAGATTCAGGAGTGGTGGGAGCGGGGATGTGGAAACTGGAAAGAGAACAACCGTCCCCACTCCGATGTCCCTGGCGCTGCTCACCTTCCCTGCGTACCCAGCAGAAGCTCTGCCTCCGAGTCCAGCTCAGGGTCCCAGGCAACCCCGCCACTGGGAGCGCCGGGGGTGCCAGGGTCGGATCCCTGGCTGCTGTCATCCCCAGAGCCAAAGGAGTTTCTCCTCGGGGGCTCAGCAGCACCATCCTCGCTGTCACTGTCTTCCTCGCTGGATGAGCTCTCGTACCTGGGGGCAGGTTGGGAGGCATCTGCTGAGCCTCCCCTGTGGGTTCCTTCTGGAGCCCTGTGAGATGGGAGTGGCTGACCCTATTTCTCAGATGAGGAAACTGAGGCTTGCCGAGACAGCGCTGCAAGAGCGGGGCAAAGCTGGGTTTCTAACACCAATCCATATTCCCTCAGATGCTGCCATGGGGAGGGGGAAAATGCTCACTTTCCGTTGGGGACCCCAACAAACTGCAGGCTTTTGGGTCCAGGGCTGGGTTGGGTGCCAGGGGTACCATCTCTCCTTTTCATAATGGATTTAAGGATGCCTGCCAGGAATCAGATTAAGGTGTTGAGTTTGAGTCCGGTGACCAGCAAGTCAGGCCTCCAAGAGGGGTCGGGACTCACCAGTGGGCACCATGGCCTTGTCTGCGTCCGTGAGTCCAGATGGGTTCTGCATCAGAGAAGGGACCTCCATGGGAGGATCAGTCTGCGTGGCCTTCTCCACCCAATCCCATGGGGTCTGGGTGGCAGCCTCGTGTGGCTGAGACCCGACCGATGCCTCCTTCTCCGCATCCTTGCAGGCCTCCTCCAGCTCTCGCAGTCGGCTCCGCAGGAGCTCCCTCACCCCGCACTGGTGCTCCAGGCTGATGCGCAGCAGCTCGAGCTCCCGCTCAGCGGCCGCGGGCAGCCCCAGCAATGCCTCGGTCACCCACGAGTCTGCCTCAAGGGTCTTGGGAGTTGCCTCCACACTGGCCTCCCGGGTGTCCGGCACTGCCTGAGTTCCCGCCTCTTGGGTCCCCAGCACAGCCTGGGTTCCAGGATCCCGCGCCTGGGGTGCCCTGTCGGGGCTCCCCGCCGCCCCATCGAGGGCCTGGAATGTATCCTTGCTGTGCCTCGGAGCTTCCTCGTCGGGGCTGTCCACCCGGGGACTCATCCTGGCCCGCACGCCACGCTCGGAGGTGGCTAGGCGTTCGGTGAGCCGGCGCAGCTGCGCGAGCTTGTCGGGGCAAGCCTGGACCTCTACGTTGGGTTCCCGCTGCCCGCGCACAGCCAGCAGCCTCGCCTTCTCCGCTCGCAACACGCGCACCTGCTCCTGCAGCTCGGGTAGAGCGCGCGCCTGGCCCTCGAGCTCGCGCAGACGCCGCAACGCTGAGGCCATTTGCTCACGCATGAGCTGAAGTTGCACCGGGCCGGGTGAGACCAGGGCGGGGTTGGGGCCGGGCGAGGCCAGGGCGGGGTTGGGGGCGGAGCCTGGGACTGGGCTGCTGCGGCTGGAACTACTCGGACTGCGCTCGTGCTCGCGCGCTTGCGCTAGCTCCAGCCGCCTGCTAGTCTCCAACAATGTGTCCTGGACATGCCGGTTGCGCACGGGCGCGCGAGGCGACGGCAGAAACCACGAGGGCGCACTCGGGGAAAGTGAGCCCGACGCTCCCCCGTCGTCACTGACCAGGGACTCAGTGGATGTCCAGACCCCAGGGCTGCGCGCGC
The DNA here is from genome assembly GCA_004027475.1 of Anoura caudifer. Classification (NCBI taxonomy): domain Eukaryota; kingdom Metazoa; phylum Chordata; class Mammalia; order Chiroptera; family Phyllostomidae; genus Anoura; species Anoura caudifer. The sequence goes on from PVKU01004157.1 coordinate 29,427, forward strand.
CCGCGAGGCCAGCCCGGGGCACGCGAAAATAGCGTGCCTGCTGGGCTCCAGGTGCGCGACGGGCGATGGGACCGCGCTCCAGCTCCTCCACGTATTTAAGGAAATCCAGGTCCAAGTGGAAGCCATAGGGTGTCTCCACTGCGTAGGGCGAGCTCGGGCTACGGCCCTCCCCTGTCGGGCCGGGGCATAGGCGAGGGCTGCCCGGGTCTGTGGGTATGACAGGGGCATGAGGGGCATCAATCTGAGGGTCCCTGGAACAACTGGATAAATAGAGTGCGTCCCCCACCCTATCAGGATACTCAGGCAGAGCTCCACTGCACCAAACTCTGCACACCTGCCATTGAACACTTGAAGCTCAAATGCCTATCTGCACCCCAATAGTCATGCAAACATGCATTTATCGAGCTCCTACTATATGCCAAGCACTTTTCTAGACACTAGGGACAAAGCAGCAAACAAGACAAACATCCCTGCCCTCTTGTAGGAGACAGATACACACAATCATACAAATAGTGCTTAGGGCAATAATAAGATGAAGCAGAGAATAACCAGAGAACCCATGACTTTGGCTCCAGTTGTCAGTACAGGTTTCCTGCAGAGGGGACTTATAAGTTGATCCCTAAGTGATGAGGGGGAATCAGCTGGGGACAGAAGGTTCCTAAATGAAAACAGCCCATGCAAAGGCCCAGGGTGGAGTGAGCAGGGTGGGCTGGAGTAATGGGTGGAGGAGAGAGTGTCCAGAGCAGAGTGATAGAAGATGGGGTAGAGGAGAAGGAGAGGTGAACTGGGGCCAGACAGAGGGGGCTATCCTGAGGAGCTGAATTATATTCCACATGTGATAGGGTAGCTCAGGAGGGTTTTAAACAGGGCCCAGACATTACCCAAAGGACGGTTAGAAAGGGCCCTTGGGCCACCATGGGAAGGAGGGAACTGCAAGGCTGTGTCCACACACCAGCACCAAGTGCAGATCTGTGCACACACATGTATCCCATTTTGTACACTCACCAGACAGGTTCTGATTCAGGGCAAACTTGGCCATGTCTCCTTGAGTAGCCTCCAGACACACCCTGAAAAAGGCCCCAGAGTGGGTGAGGGTGGAGTCAGAACCTGACCCTCCAGCTGTGCCTCTAGGGTTAGCCTGGATTCTGAATGAGTAAACAGACCCCAGGGCTCCTCTCCAGCCACCTGCTCCCCACAGTGCCCTTTCCTTCCTCCTCCCTCTAAAGGCCTTGAAACTTTGGAATGGATGAATATGGGGATACCCAGGCACCAGGCCTCAGCCTGCTGGGCAGGAGGAGGCAGGAAGGGCATCAAAAGAACAGCGGAAAATGACCAAAAAACCCCAAGAGTGTCTGGGGGTGGGGATGGGTGTCATTCCAGACCTCCTGAATTCTGTGTCAATCCCTGGAGAAAATCAGATATTAATGATCAAAGGGATGGATTGTGAACCTTCAGAAGAGGAAGGGCAAGAATTGGAAGCCCTTCATGAGCTCATTAAGAACTCATGTGGGCCTGCCTGGTGTAGCTCAGTGGATTGAGCACGGGCCTGCGAACCAAAGGATCGCAGTTTGATTCCCTGACTGGGCACATGCCTGAGTTGCAGGCCAGTTCCTGGCAGGGGACACACGAGAGGCAACCACACATTGATATTTCTCTCCCTCTCTCCTTCCCTTCCACTCTAAAGATAAATAAATAAATAAAATTAAAAAAAAAAAAAAAAAAAAAAAGAACTCATGAGGGCCCTGGCTTGTGTGGCTCAGTGCACTGAGCGTTGGCTTGTGAAACAAAGGGTTGCTGGTTTGATTCCCAGTCTAGGGCACATGCCTGGACTGTGGGCCAGGTCCCCAGTTGGTCGTGTGAGAGAGGCAACCACACATTATTGTTTCTCTCCCTCTTATTCTCCCTCCCTTCCCCTCTGTCTATAAATAAATAAATAAATAAATAAATAAAATCTTTCCCCAAAAAAGAACTCATTTGGTTAGATTCTTCAGATTAAAAAACAAACAACAGCCATGGCTGAGGAGCTTAGTTGGTTAGAGAATCCCAAGGATAAACCAAGGCTTTGGGTTCGATCCCCTATCAGGGCATATACAAGAATCAACCAATGAATGCATAAATAAGTGGAACAACAAATTGATGTTTCTCTTTCTCTCTCTCAAGTCAATAAATTTAAAAATAAAAAACAAACCGAAAATACACAATCACTTGAATTTTTTCCTTAGACAAATGCAAACAAGATGCATATGAATTTTTACCAAGGTCATTTGTGAGACCCCTGTAGGAAAGATGGGAGAGTTGTGGGCCAGATGAACTAAGGATGCAAATCAGTGGATACCTGCTCCTGTGGAATGTCTAGTGGAGTGCTGCAAGGCTCTGCCCTTGGCTTGTAAGAAGAGTTCATAATAGAACCACAGCACCGAGGTTATCAGAGCTGACACTATACATGGGGCTGGAGGGAGAGTAACTTTCTGGGTGATGTGATGGAGGCTCTAAGAAACTGAGGGGGATTAGGACACATCTAATAATGTGATATTTCACAAGGACAAATATTGAGTCCAGAACTTTGACTCAGTGCACAGGGTGAGAAAGATGCGGCTTTAAAGAGCCCACATGAGAACCTTCAGGGAAAGGCAAGCTGCCCGTACCAGGTGCCTACTATATGCCCTGCTTGATTAAATGTAACCCCATGCAGTCCTGCAAGGTAGATATTATTCACGTTTTCCAGATAGGGACACTGAGGCACAAAGCAATTAAGTCAATTGCCTGTGGGAAACACTCTCAGATTGGGCTCTGCTCATTTTCTAGGGACCCTTGCCTAACAGACCCAATTAGCATTCTCCCTAACCCACTGCTCATCTGGGCTAAACTAACCAGCTGGCAACCTTCCTGGTCACCCCTTCTGGCCTCTTGCACTCCTGATGACCACCTGTGTGCCTGATACTCACCCACTCATCTGTTCACCTGATTCACTGTGCTCCACTGTTGGAGGCACCCTTCCACTTCCCATCTTTGTCCAGCCTGGGTCCCTGACTTCCCCCACCCACTCCAGACCAAGCATGGCCCCTTCCAGTTCTGAAACAGCTGTTTCCTCTCCCTTTACACTGGCTGCAAGGGGTGAGCCAGAAGGGCAGCTGGTCATCACAGGGAACATGAAATGCCTCTCAGGACTTGTTTTTAGGAAACTGCCAGGGAAGAGCTGAGCCATGGGAAAGGCCTGGGTGGGGGATTAGAAGTCTGGGCCTGCCTCAGTTGGGGTCAGCCCCCTCCTCTGGTGTCCTGGTAACATCGAAATCCGAGGTGTGGGAAACTCAAAGAACAGCTGTGGGCCATCCTTAAGACCCAAACCAGCTGCAGCAGAGGGACCCAGAGGCTGGGCTGAGAAATGGGTGGATGCTCCAAGAACAGTAAATAATGAAAACAACACTTTTTCTATTTTCTACAGGCCAGCATCAATTCTGGGCAATCTGTGGGTATTAATTAAATTTTTAAAAATCCCAGCTAAATCATCTGAAGCAGGTTTTCTGTCATTCTCTTTTCCTCCATTATACAGATGGTGAAACAAAGACATTAAATGATCCGCCCAAGGTCACATACAGGTAAGGGCAGGATTTGAACCCAGACAGCTTTGCCACACTTTCTGCATTGGCCATGCCACGTGATGGCTTTCCAGAAAGAGTCCCCCGTTCCCCGACCCTCCCAGCCTGCTCTCCTGCCTGTCCCCGCGTGTGTCTCTGGTGGAGAGGAGCGGGCTCACATCCCGGTGGCTCCGAGGGCTGCAGCCTCACCGGATTGGGGGCGTAGGGGCGTGCATCTGCCCTCGTCTCTCCTCAGCTCCCTGCCCGAGATCCGGATCCTCTGCTTGAGGCCCCCTCATTAGGCCGTCAGAGCCAACGCCAGACGCCCTCACTCCAGCCCCAGGAACTATTTCGGGACTCGGGGCTGTGATCAGGAAATACGAAGAGCGTGGGCTTCGGGTCCCGGGGAGGGGACTTGTTCCTTGCGTGGTGGCACCCCCTAATATTGTGGCGGAACTCTTACACCCCTGAGGTGGGGGTGGAGGCTGATGATGGTGTGAGGGGGAGATACCCAAGTCAGCACCCACCACCCCCTCACCGTCCCCCAAGGACAGTTTCGTAGAGACAGAGAGGTTTCCTACAGGAAACGCCACAGGGCGGTTCCATCCGCTGTCCATTGTCTAAGGGCCCGGTGGCCGTCCGTCCCTCCCCCAACACCGTTTCCGTATCACCCCACACACACCCAGATTCAGCGCAAAGGGCACGACCCGGGTCCCCCAGCTGTCCAGGAGGGACACGCGGGGAAAGGGGCTCGGAGTCGGTTGGGGACCTAGGGGACGAATAAGTCCCCATTTGGCCCCTGAAGGGAGGGAGGAAGGCAATCTCATGAATCCAGAGCCCCCCACTGTGCTCGCTGCCCACCTGCGGCTCTCAGCGTGGAAGGGGTCCCAGCCAGAGGACCCGGCGCCCGCCCCGTCACAGCGCGCTAAGCCCGCAGAGGGGCTGAAGGCGCAGCACCTCCTCCCGGGGCGTTCCCTGATTCCCCCCTACCCCATCTCCCGGAACGGTGCCCCCGCAAGCAGGCGATTTACCTGAAGCCGCAACCCCAGCCGCGCCCGCACCCGAGCCCGCCCCTTCGAAGCTTGTGAACGGGTTATCAATGCTTTGACCCTAACTGACGGTCGCCCCAGCCAACCAAAGCCCGACACTCTCTGAACTGCCCAATAATGAGGCGGGGTGGGCCGGCGCCGCGAGTATAAGGCGTGTTTGGGGGCGGGACCAGGAGTGAAGGTTCCTGGGGGCGGATGGGGCAGAGAGCGGCTGCCGAGAGCTGCTCTGTGCAGGGCTAAGGACCCTAGATTTGATCCATTGGCGGTCAGAGAGCCATGGGAAGCCTCTGAGCAGTAGAGTCACTGAGGTATTTTACGTTTGAAAGATCCTTTGGGTAGAAGCTGGAAGGGTTGATGTTCAGATTCCAGAGTCTGGGTGAGGTGCCAGAACCCTGGATAGTTCCCACCTCAGGGACTTTGCACATGCTGTTCCACCTTCCTGAACTGTCTTCCCTGCACATGTCTCTCCCACGAGTGTCAGCACCATAACGACAGGGAACTGATTTATTTTGGTCACTGCTTTATCCAGTACTCTATCCAGTACTTTATCCAGCACTCCCGGCACACAGTAAGTGCTCAATAAATGTTTGTTGAACTTGTGATTTAAAATTACATTTAACACTTTAACCCACTTGGAATATATTGTGTTCTAAAGTGACTGTACAGATTTTTCCCCCTGCCTTTTTAGCATTTTTGAGCACCTACTGTGTACCTGGCACTGTGTAGGTCCCTAAGGGGTCACAATACCTGCCATCCTGGACTTCAAAGATGAGAAGCAGAGGCAGATTTTCAAGCTAAAGTTTATGGTAAGGGGATGAGAGATGGGAGCTGAAGTCTACGAGAGAAGAGAGGGATAAATTCCTGACCTGGAGGATGTGGAGTGGCAGCCTGCAGGGGTAAAACTTAAGGAAGGGTGCTCCAAATAGGAGAAAGTGCATGTGCAACAGAAGAGAAGAAGGAAGCTCCCTATATCAGGGATTTGACTTGGTCAATGTGTTGGTGGGAGGGGAGCTGAAGGGACAGATAGAAATGCACATCTGAAGCTCTTAGACTTTGATCAGATGGAGCCCATCCAGAGGCAAGCTATTTATTCCAGATTACTCTGTCCCAGTGCTAGTCCACTTTAACTACTGTATCTTTAGAATGTATTTCAATATCTAATATTCCTCTCTTTACAAAATTCCTGAGCTTTTTCTATTGTATTTTCTTCTTGCAGACAAAATGTATGTAGAAATTTGTAGAATTTCCCAATGAAAAGTCCATTGGAATTTTGGTTTTAAATATTTGTTTTAAGATATTGTTTTAAATATTTATTTATTTTTAGAGAGAGAGGAAAGGAGGGAGAAAGAGAGGGAGAGAAACAATGATGTGTGAGAGAAATGTCAATAGGTTGCCTCTCATTTGCAACCCATCCGGGAACTGAACTTGCATCCTAGGCATGTGCCCTGACCAGGATTCAAACTGGCAACCTTTTGCTTTGCAGTACCAACTGAGCCACACTGGTTAGGGCTAAGTATTTTTTTTCAAAGATTTTATTTATTTTTAGACAGAGGGGAAAGAAGGGAGAAAGAGATGGAGACAAACATCGATCTGTGACTGCCTCTTGAGGGCCCCCTACTGCGGACATGGCCTGCAACCCAGGCATGTGCCCTGACTGGGAATCGAACTGGCGACTCTTTGGTTCACAGGTTGGCGCTCAATCCACTGAGCCACACCAACCAGGGCTAAATATTTTTATTGTAAAATAAAATGCACACACAAAGACAAACTCAAGAAATGAATTTAAGCTATACATAAAATAAATGTGTAGCTTAAGGAGTACTGAAGGGAAGTTCTCAATCAGGGTGATTTTGTCCCTTGGGGGATACATGGCTATATCTGGAGACATTTTTGATTCTCATGATGGAGAAGGGACAGAGATCTAGCAGGTGGAAGCCAGGGATGCTGCACAGAGGAGCCCCCCCCCAAACAAAGGATTTTCTGGCCTGAATGTCATTAGTGCTGAGTTTGAGAAAACCAGCTGAGAAGTGAACATAATTATAATATAACCCCTACCCAGGTCAACACATCACCAGCTACCTTAGAAGGCCCTCCATGAGCCACATCTTCATCACAGCTGCCTTCTTACTTCACAAAGTAACCACTGCTATGACTTTTGCAGTAATCACTCCCTTGCATTCCTGAATAGTTTATCACCTGAATATGAATCTCTAGACATTGTAGAGATTTCCCATTCCAAAAGAAAAATGATACGTCTTTTCAATCTCTGTTATTCATAGACCCCTACATCCCCTTCCTTCCCTTACAATAAATTGCTTAAATCGCTTGCACAACTAAGGCTATTTGTCCTGAAGTATTTCCCACAGCTGGAGTGTCACTGATTGCACACCCATGACATGGTCTGGTATGATGCTCTGTCTTCCCTATGTCCTGCAAATTGGCAATTTATACTAGCACTGAGGACAGACTTGGGTTTGATTCCTTTGGTACGACCATGGGTGGTGGTGTGTCTTTTCACCAGGAGGCTTATACTCTGTCTCTCCTTGCATAAGTCCAGCAGCCATTGAGGGCTGCAAAACAGTGACCTTCCCCCAACATTTCTTCCCTGTTTATTAGCTAGAATTATTCATTTGCCAGATGCTTCCTTCCCCTTACTTCCTATGTGGTTATCCAGTGAATGTTCCTATAGGAAAGGCAAGACAAGGGCTGGCTTCTCTCACTTCATATACCCTTGTTCAAAATAATGCATGATTCCCCACAATCCCTAAGGTGATGAATTAGGCTTTGTTGTTAAATCGTTATGAGCTTATGAAGCCCTGGTTGGGTAGCTCAGTAAGTTAGAGCATTGTCCTGATAATCCAAGGTTGCAGGTTCCATCTCCAGTAGGGCACATCAAAGAATTAGCCAGTGAATGCATAAATAAGTGGAAGGATAAATTGATGTCCCTCCCCTCCTCTCTCTCTCAAAACAATTTTTTAAAAACTCATCATGAGCTTATGGATTGAAACACTTATTCTCACAGCTGGGCCCACCTGTCAGGGGGAACCTTCATAGGTTGAAACTTTTAGAAGTGATTCTGGTTGTTTTTGATAATGATCTTGCTCTCTTGTAAGACCCGATCTTCCAAGTTCATCTTGGACATATTCTGTCCCCAACCTGGCATCAGCCAGAAACTCTGGTTTCTGTTAGTGGGGAATAAAGTTGTTTGGGTGCTAAGAATGCTTATTTGTTATTGTGTCTGGACTTTTTTAGTGAGCAGAGCTAACTAGGGAGATATATATGTATATTTATATACATATCTAGACACATATATATACACATATATGTGTGTATATATTGGCTTAGTCAAAAAGTTCATGTGATTTTTTTCCATAAAATAAAATACACATTTTTCATTTTCACCAATAATTTTATTGATTTGGATACTTAAGTTTGTTGGCTATTTCCTGCATGGTATACTGTTGATTGCTCTCAATTAATGCCTCAATTTGATAGCTATCAACTTCAACGGGTCTACCTGACCGTGGAGCATTGTCCAGCGAGAAATCTCCAGCATGAAACTTTACAAAAAACTTTTGACACATTTGATCAGTTATAGCACCTTTTCCATATACTGCACAAATCTTTTTTTGTGTTTTGGCTGCATTTTTACCTGTCTTGAAATAATAAAGTATAATATGCCAAAAGTGTTGCTTATTTTCTTCCATCTTCAATATTAAAATGGCTACACAAAAATTCACCAATTTTGATAAGTTTTTTTAAATGCATGCTGATATGACAGCTGTCACAATACAATCTAACAAAATTGTTTCAAATGAAGTTAAAGACAACTAAGTGCTACTAGAGGCATCTTAGGAAAAAAACAAAATAAACTTTTTGGCCAACCCAATATATATATTACATCATTAAAAAAATCCTTACTTGTTTACTGGTTTGAGAGAGAGAGAGAGAGAGAGAGAGAGATGAGAGAGAAACATCAATCAGTTGCTTCCCATATGCACCCTGACTGGGGATTGAACCTGCAACCTAGGTATGTGTCCTGACCGGAAATCAAACTCAGAAACTTTTGGTGTGTGGGATGATACTCCAACCAACTGAGCCACTAGCCAGGGCAATTATATTACATCATTTATGATTATGCCATATATGATGATGACATAATAAAATATAATACATAGCATATGTGATATAAATAATGCATTTATACAATATATTTATTATTATATATTATATACATTTATGCATTTTTATGTTATATAACTACTTTATGAGTTTATTTTGATATTTCTAATTCAAGTTCAGGACGACATGATTTTTATTCAACCTCTTGGTGGTAGAGAGAATAACATTGCACCAAAGGTGTTCACATGCTCATCTCTGGAACCTATGAATATGTTACTTTACGTGGCAAAAGGGATGTGCAGATGTGATTATGTAAGGATCTTGAGATGGAGAGGTGATCCTTGATTATCTGGGTGGCCCCAACGTCACTGTAAATAAAGGTCCCTCTAAGCATTGTTGTTCCGGAAGTTAGAGTCAGGGAAGGAGCTGTGACTACAAAAATAGCGGCGGGAGTGCTGTGATTGTTGGAAGGGGCACCAGCAGCCCAGGAGTGCCTATGCCTCCAGAAGCTGGAAAAGGCAAGAAAGTGAATCCCTTCCCTGGAGCGTCTGGAAGAATCACAGCCCTGAAGACATCTTGATTTTAGTCCAATGAGACCCATGTTGTACTTCTGACCTCAGAACTGGAAGAAAATAAATTTATGTTCTTTTAAGCCACTAAGATTATGGTAATTTGTTACAGCAGCCATAGGAAACTAATATTAATGCTTCTGATATCTATTTCTCCTTTCTTCCATAAAAATCCTCATTCTCAAGGACATAGAAGATAAAGTTAGAACATTGCATAATTACTTACTTGCTTTAATCAAAATTGCTCACACAATAGTCTCAAAATAACACGCCAATACTACCACCAACATGTGACTAAAAACACTTTAAAAGTATCTTTTGTGACTTCTGGCCAAGAAGGAGGCATATGTAGACACACTGTGTATCCTCGCACAACCAAAAGAAAGGCAACAATTTAAAAACAAAAAGCCAGCAGAACTGACAGAAAAAAATCAAACTGTATAGAAGTCAGATAACCAAGGAGTTAAAGAAAAAACATACATCCAAACCAGTAGCAGGGGTGGAGACAGACAGCCAGGCAGAGAGGACTTGTGGCAAACCGACAGTGGAGGGCCAGGGTGGGCAAGGAGGTGTCTGGCGGACCCAGTGAATCAGTGGATTATGGAGTGGGGCCAGGCAAGTCTGCAGCTGGTGGACCTGCGAGGCAGTGGCTGATGGAGTGGGTAGTCCCACATGCATGTGCGGATAAACTGGGAGAAACACCTGGGGGGCAAGACAGACCTCCCAATGCTAGGTCCCAGCACGGGGAAATAAAGCCTAAAACCACATACTGAAAACACCTGTGGGGGTTGAGGCGACAGCGGGAGAAACTCCCAGCCTCACAGGAGAGTTCGTTGGGGAGACCCACGGGGTCCTAGAACATACACAAGCCCACTCACCCAGGAATCAGCACCAGAAAGGCCCAATTTGCTTGTGGAAAGTGGAAGAAATGATTG
>PVKU01004157.1:39776-155098 GCA_004027475.1 Anoura caudifer
AGGATGCTCACAGAACTGGTTGAATTTGGTCACAAATTATAGGGAAAAATGAAGGCAATGCTAAGTGAAATGAGGGAAAATGTACAGGGAATCAATAGAGATGGGAAGCAAACTGGGACTCAAATCAATGGTGTGGACCAGAAGAAAGAAAGAAACATTCAACCAGAAAAGAAAGAATAAACAAGAATTCAAAAAAATGAGGAGAGGCTTAGGAACCTCCAGGACATCTTTAAACGTTCCAACATCTGAATCATAGGGGTGCCAGAAGGAAAAGAGGAAGGGCAACAAGTGGAAAAGTTACTTGAACAGATAATGAAAGAGAAATTCCCCAATCTGGCAAAAGAAACAGACTTCCAGGAAGTCCAGGAAGCTCAGAGAGTCCCAAAGAAGGTGGACCCAAGGAGGAACACACCAAGGCACATCATTACATTACCCAAGATTAAAATGAAGGAGAGAATCTTAGAAGCAGCAAGAGAAAAGAAGACAATTACCTGCAAAGGAGTTCCCATAAGACTGTCAACTGATTTCTCAAAAGAGACCTGACAGGTCTCTTCCTGACAGGCAGGAAGGAGCTGGAAAGAAGTATTTCAAGTCATGAAAGTCAAGGACCTACATCCAAGATTGCTCTATCCAGCAAAGCTTTCATTTAGAATGGAAGGGCAGATAAAGTGCTTCCCAGATAAGGTCAAGTTAAAGGAGTTCATCATCACCAAGCCCTTATTATATGAAACATAAAAGGGATTTATCTAAGAAAAAAAAAGATAAAGAATATGAACAGCAAAATGACAGCAAACTCACAATTATTAACAACCACACCTAAAACAAAAACAAAAGCAAACTAAGCAAAGACCTAGAACAGGAACAGAACCATAGAAATGGAGATCACATGGAGGGTTATCAACAGGAGAGTGGAGGGGGAGAGAGGGGGAAAAGGTACAGAGAATAAGTAGCATAGACGGTGGGTAGAAAATAGACAGGGGGAGGGCAAGAATAGTGTGGGAAATGTAGAAGCTAAAGAACTTATGACACATGGACATGAACTAAAGTGGGGAAATGTGGGTGGGAGAGGATGTACAGGGTGGAGGGGAATGATGGGGGAGAAATGGGACAACTATAATAGCATAATCAATAAAATATATTTTAAAAGTATCTTTTGCATATGTTCTCCCACTTCTCTATTCTTTCTCTGATCGTTGTACTGCATCTATACTGTGAGTACATTTTGCCATTCCATACAAGACTCTTTCCCTTTTATCCCCCTTCAGTCTTAGTTTTACAAGCAGCCGTATGTTTCATACTCTCTGCCAATCCTATATTCATAGCTATGCTACTGTCTCAGGACAAGGTGGGTATGCCTTTAAGGGTGTATCCTGACTCATGACAAACCCAGGAGAGGCAGTTCCCCCTAGATCATGGAGTCACTCCTGCCCTGACTGGGAATGGCAGCTGAATGAATGTAAACTATACAGGAGAACTGGCAAATGTTGCTCATTGCGGGAGGAGTGGAGAAAATGTCACCTAGGAGGCTCTGGGTTGGGATTTAAACTAAAGGCAGGTAGCCATGAGGGATTGGGCCATGTGTCTTGGAAGGGAGTAGGAGCCATGAGGGAGGTATGATGTAGCAGCTATGTGAGAGGGAGAAGTAAGCAAGCAGCTATGTAGTGTGTAGTCAGGATCCAACCATGCAGCCTGGTGTAGTGAAGATAGAGACATGTTGCTTCTCTGATTGTGCCTGCTCTAGCTGACTCAGAAGCCACAGGGGACTTCCTTGCAAGATGCTGACCTGCTGCCTTGCAAACCCAGACTCTATTTGGACTCTTGGGCCTTATGTTTTTCCTGAATTTCACCACAATCCAGTGCACCATGGCACACATTTTCCTGGACTATTACATAGAGGTGATGACAATGTACCCCAGATCTTGAAGGAGAGAGCTGCTGCATGAGGATGTCAACTTCCGTACCTTCCAGAGAGACTGGAAAACTGTGAGCAGCTGGCTTATGGTAATATGGGGGATTTTGTGGGCTTTTGGCTTATAGTTTGATGGGGAGCAGGGGAAGTGCTAGCCCTCATGGGAAAGGAGGGCTCTGAACGTAAGTGCTCTCAGCACCCCCAAGGTTGGAATACTGTAAATGAAAACCTGTTCATTCCAGCATTAATTGTTGGCTCATTCACCCAGTCACCATGTGGACAGGATCCAGTTTGCTTGGTTACATTTTCACTCTATTGATAGTATTCTGTGATGCATGAAAGTTTTTAATGTTGATAAAGTCCAATTTATCCCTTTTTTCTGTTGTAGCCTGTGCTTTTGGTGTCAAATCCAAGAAATCATTGCCAAATCCAATGTCATAATGATTTCTCTTATGTTTCTTCTAAGAGTTTTATAGTCTTGGATCTTAAGTTTAGTTCTTTGATCTATTTTGAGTCCATTTAATTTTTTAAAGTAGAAATTGCAATAAATGCACATTAATTTGGCAAAAATTGGCATTAAAAACAAGATCAGTCATTTCATCCATAAACATGATATATCTGTTAATTAATCCAAGTCTTATGTTAACCTCTTACTAGTTTTCTTCAAACAGGCCACATCCTTCTTCTTAAGGTTATTCTTTTCTGGGGGAGAGATGGCTGCTTTGGTAGACAGAGCTGTTTCCTGTCTTTTCCTTACTGACTGTTTTGTCATATTTTAATGCTATTGGTATTATTGTGAATTTATTTTCATTTGTTGTGTACTACCTGTGAACCCTGAGGAAAAAAGATACCTGCTAAGAAGGGCTCCTGGTGGCTGACTGCACTCAAATTAAAAAAAAATTAAAAAAGTAGAGTTTAGAAGCCATTTCTGCAAAGGGACTTCTTACACAAACTGCACTTCATGAGAAGCCAGCACTGAATTGCCTGCCTCTACACTAAACTACCTGCCTGCACTGTGTTCCTGCCATCTGAGCCAGCCCTTATATAGGAGTTCCTGGAATCCTATTTCAACCAATAGGACTTCCCCCATTCAATCAGAGCTGTGCAGCTCTGACCAATCATAGCAGCTCTATTTTGATCAATCAAGACAGTGCCTTTTGTACCCATCAAACTATGAGGATTTGGAGTTCTCAATTGCATAAGGACAGACTAATCAGGGGCCAGGGCGGGGACTTCTGTCCATATAAGCCAGCCCCCGCTTCCCACTGGTTCTGAAAGTACAGTACACTTTTCCTTTGCTCTGAGGGCTGTCTCCTTGTCTTAGCTGAAACATTGAGGGTCTCTCACTAGCCAGACCAGACCAGACCAGGGCACAGCTGTCTAACCAAAAAGGACTCTGGATTCAGGGCTTCCTCACAGCTATGCTGTATTCACAGCCAGTCCTGTATCACAATTGAGCTGTTTTGCACTGAATAAAGTTTTCTTCTTCCCCACACCCTAAATTGGGGATGCCTGTTGGCATTGAATTGGCACCAGCAACTATAGGATGACATATCTTTCTAGAAAACTGAATGGGGTGACAATTAGGATATGAGAGAGAGAGAAGAGGGTAGAAGAAGAGCAAGATGGAGGTGCAAAAGATAGGGCTTCAACCTGGGTAAGGGTGTAACCAGTCTGAGAAATGAAGGAGAGACCAGTTTGGGGGCAAAGTTATTCATGTCTTCCACCTGATTAGTGTAAGATTCAAAGTACTTAAGTAGACTACAAGACCCTTTATGACCTTTACCCCTTCTCCCCTCCCTTATTCTGTTCCATCAAGCACAGTCCTGCCTCAGGGCCTTTGCACCTACTGCTTCAATGGTCTGACTCCTCTTTCCAAATGGCTTCCTCCTCATCTGTATTTATCTTTATTCAATTGTCACAATGAGGCTGTCCTGGCCCCCTTTTCCCCTTCCTCCACCCAAGACCCCCTTAGCCTGCACTATTTTCTTCCTTAGTGAAACAGGGTGCAGGGTGAGAGTTCCCCAAGACCCCTATAGGCCCATGGTTGGGGGATGGGGAAAGGGAGAGCCAATGATACAGCTTTTAAGACCCTTTGCACATCTATGGCAAGCTGGAAGCTATATAGTAGCTGGTTAATGGCTGTGCTACCGCCTTGGGGCAAAAGATGTGCAGGTGACTTTCAGAATGTTTGGCTACTTGCGGAACAGCTGGGGTTTGTATAGTGCAGGCCCAAGAGGCAGGGAGGCAGTTCCCCCTGCATCACTGACTCAATCTTGCCATGACCAGGGATGGCAGCTGAGAGAAGGTAGAAAATATGGGAAACTGACAAATGTAGCTCATTGTGGTAGGAATTGGAGACCAGGTCACGTAGGAAGGCCCAGGTCAGCATTTAAAAATAGGGCAGCCAGTTATGATGGGGCAGCCATGTGGTTTGAAAGGGTGTAGAAGGGCCCCCACCAGCCTGCTATGAGGTCTGGTATGTAAGGAGGTACCAAGGAGGTAACAGCTGGAGGAAGAAAGAAGAGACCCTCTGGGAAACCTGCCTGGGAGAACACAGCGGCATGGCAGGCAGATGGAATTGTGGGGACCTGCCCAGCCAAGCATGGATTAATGTGAGATACCTGGAATGCTGAACTGTGACTAGGAATGCTGAGCCACAGACTTCTGCTTTTCTGAGAGAGGGTACCTCTGACTGGTGTATTCTGAAACTGGCCTGGTTTGGCCAAGGGAGGCAGGACTGTGTGTTTGCGTGTTTGTGGGTGTTTTGAAGGAGGTGGGACTTAATGGCAGAATTCCACCATTATTCTAAATCTGTATAACTTTTAAATAAAGAATTCCTTTCCTACCCTGGCCGGTGTGTCTCAGTGGCTTGAGCTCCAGCCTGGGAACCAAAGGGTCACCATTACCAGTCTAGGGCACATGCCTGGGTTGCCAGTAGAGGTCCCCAGTGGAGGGCTCAAGAGAGGCAACCACACTTTGATGTTTCACTCCCTCTCTTTCTCCCTCCCACTCTGTCTAAAAATAAATAAATAAGTAATCTTAAAAGAATAGTAATTCCTTTCCTTTTCACCAAACTCTGGCTTGGGAGTCACACTTCTTGGCAGTGGGCAATTGGACTCCACAGCTGTTCTGAAACAGCATAGGCTGGGATTATGTAACATTAGCACTTAACAATTGTCTTGTACATATCTGTCTTTTCCTCACTGGAATGTCAGCCTCACATGGGCAAAACTTCTGTCTTTCTTCTTCACTGGTCCCCAAAGCCTTGAACATTGTTTGGCGCATGAGAGGTGCTCAATAAATACTTGTTCACTGAATGAAGGGAAGGAAAGGTGAATTTGAGCTCCATGAAGACCAAACATTTCCAAGGGGCCCTGTAAGAGTGTCCCAGCTTAACCAGCCAGTGTGGGCCAGGGAGAAGGAACTGTATTGGGTGGGTGAGGACAAAAGATGCAATGATCCCAGACTGCTTAAATAACTGTTTTTCCCCATTCTTAACACTATTCAGGGTAGGAAATGTTATCCTCTTCTGTCACTCTCTCCCAGGCTTAGGCTTGAGCCAGAGGAGAGGAGAAGAAGGCTTCTGGCCACTCTAAGACTGCAATGGACCCTTTCAGACCCTTTGTCATTCAAGGGCCTCCTGGAAACTCTGGAGCAGCCCTACCCTGTCTAGAATGCCCAGCTGCCAACCGCCCCCAGGGTTTTGCCTGCCCCTCAGCACTCACACCCTTGACTCTTCCAGCTGGGCTTCAAAGGGCAGCCTCTCCTTCCATCCCAGTCCCCAGCCACATGCTCCCCAGGCTGCAATCCCAGCTCATCTACATCTCATCAGTTTCACCACCTGCAATAGTTCCAGAATTCAGCTCTGTCTCCACATTTGGTTAGTCCAAGACCCCATCATTCCAGGCTCTCTGCCGCCCTCCTGCCACCCACTCCCCCCAGCTTTGAACAATGTGTATCTATATCCAGGCGGGGGGCTGGGGGAGTGTTGCACATCCTTTTCAGCCTGGTTGAAATGTACACTGATGTGTGTTTTATTGTTACTCTTTACACTTCACACTTATATTTAAAGCAGCCTATTGTCTTAACAAGAGAAAAGTTCTGAGACATTCTAGATTACAGCAGCCAGAGAGTGAGAGAAAGAGACAAGAATAGTTAACTAGTTAATAGGTGGTGACAAAAAAGCTCACATTTCTGAGTGTATGTTAGGGCTCTGACTCAACCACTGGGTGTCTATTAGCCAATAGGTGCCACTACCTCCTCCTGTGTGTGAATTTTCAAAAGTAGTAAATTTCTTCTCCTCATGGACTGTGTTCCCATCATAGAACTGGCCTCACTTCACTTTTTCCCGCCCCTCCTTATCTGTAAGCAATGCAAATTCTTTGAGAAAAACTTACATCTTTTCTTCCCCAAACATAATGTGTAAAAGCACCATGGACTCCAGGATGGTGGACCAGTTTGTCTTCCCCGCCTAGCCCTGCAGCTGGTGGTTCAAACTAAATACCTCCAGCCTTTTTTTCTGGCTAACCTACGGTTCAGTAGCCTCCCCCTTTTTTTTTTTTTAGAAATGCTTTCTGCTCTGAATGTGTTTTTGTTTGTCCATTTAACAGTCCTTATCCAGTATTTATTTAAAACAGCTACTAACAACAACCAATCAGGACGATTGATTCAGGCAAGAATCATCAATGGATGCTGAAACTAGTGGGTGGAAGTTTCATGAGAAACAGGATATTGGTGTAGCTTCAATGTATCTGCTACATATTAATTACGAAGGGGAAAACAATAACTTCACAGAGGAGAAACAGACAGGGCTTTAACCAAGTGGTCAAGGTGAATACAAGGTGAAGTAATGGGGCAAATGACTATCATGCCCCTCCCGATAGAAGGCACAGAGAAAAACACACTTTCACAGTGTGGCATTCCTCCTGAAGACGCATAACCTGAATCTAACCATGAGGATAAGTCAGACAAAGTCAAACAAAGGCCATTCTCCAAAATGACTAGCCTATAACCTTCAAAAATGTCAGTGTCATAAAAGACAAAAAAAGGAGAAAGCCTGTTCCAGAGGAAAGCAAGCTAAAAAAAAAAACCCGACGTCTAAATGTGATACATGATCCTGGATTGGACCAGGGACCAGAAAATTAAAATTGCTATAAAAAGCATCATTAGACAACTGATAAAACTTGAATAAGATGTGTAGTTTCGGTAGCAATGTCCCATCAATATTAGATTTTCTGGTTGTAACCCTTGCACTGTGGTTATATAAGCAATGGTCTTCAACTGGGGACAGTGCTGTCATCCAGGGGACGTTTGGCAATGTCTGAAGACACTTCTGGGTGAGTGTGCTGCTGACATCTAGTGGGTACAGGCCAGAGACGCTAAAAATTGTACTGTGCACAGGGCAGCTCCCAGCAGCAAAGAATTGTCTGGTCCAAATGTTGACAGTTGACAGAATAGAGAAACCCTCTGTAAGAGAATGTCCTTTCCTTCAGGAAATAGAAATTGAAATATTTAGGAATACGAAAGAGTCATGGGGTTGATTCTCAAAAGGCTCAAACAATAATATATATCTATTGTACCCCTCTCTTTCTCTCCATCTGTTTCTCCCTCTTTCTACATACACACACATACATCTGTATGTCTTCCTCACCCAAATTTCCAAAATCTGTGTTTTTTAAAGATTTTATTTATTTATTTTTAGAGAGGGGGAAGAGAGGGAGAGAAACATCAACGGGTGGATGACCTACTGGGGACCTGGCCTGCAACCCAGGCATGTGCCCTGACTGGGAATTGAACACTGGCAGCCCTTTGGTTCTCAGGTCAGCATTCAGTGCAGTGAGCCACACCAGCCAGGGCTTCCAAAATCTTAACATGATGCATTTGCTTATTATTCTCTCTCTCCCTCTCCCTGCCCCCATGGGCAGCCTTAATGTTCCAAACACATTAAGCCCATCCCTGCCTCACAGCCTTTACACTGGCCATTTACTCTGGCTAGGATGTTCTTCTCCCAGGTATCTGCCTGCCTTACCCATCCACATCCTTCACTTCCCTGATCAAACTCCTCCTTTTCCTTCTCCCTCTCCTTCTTTTTTTGAGAGTTTTTATGAGTTTAGATGAGCCACACTGATCATATACCAAGAAACAAGATCTCAAATGCTTCTCAAACTCCCTCTTCTTCTTCTTTTAAAAAAATATTTTTTAAATTTATTTTTAGACAGAGAGGAAGGCAGGGAAAAAGAGAGAGGGAGAGAAACATCGATCTATTGCTTCTCATACACAGGGATCGATCCCACAACCCAGACCCATGCCCTGACCAGGGATCCAAGGGGCGACCTTTCTCTGCAGAATGCCAGCTAACCAACTGAGCCACACCAGCCAGGGCAAACTCTCTCTTCTTAATGACTCTGTTTCTAAACACTCTATTTAAAATTGCATGCATTCCCCCTTTGGTATCTGCCTTCTTGGATTTATTTTGCTCCCTAGCACTTATCACCACATAACATGCTGTGTATTTTCTTTACTTGTTTATTTTGTCTGCCTCACACAGTAATTGTGTCAGTTCCATTGGGGCAAGGACTTTTGTCCTCAATGCTTGGAACAGGGCTGGCACACAGAAGATGCTCAGTAAATGTTTGATGGAGGAATGAATGGAATGCTATCAAATGAGATGGACTAAAACAAAAAAGGAGGAAAGTGGAGGGAAGAGGAGAGGGAGGGGCAGAGGAGGGGGAGAAGGAAGAGGAAGAAAGTAGCTACTCATCACCTCTACAGTTCCCCTTTGGTTTCTTCTCTGGGCATCTCATCTTCTAAGACAAGTCCTCCTGGACCACTCCGGGCTCAGGAGGCGCGCAAAAGGGCGCGCAGCCACCAGGAGCATCTTCCCTTCCAGGAGCCCAGATCTGCAGAAAAGGAGCGCTCCAGAGGTTCTCAAAAGGGCCACGAGAGGGCGCTTCTCTCTCGGCCAAATCCAGGAGCCGCGCTTGTCTTGGGACACCTGTGAAGGAATCGTCCTGAAAAACAGTGACATCTTTAGCTTTTTCTTATTGTTACCATAAACACCTCTAAACATAGCATATTAATATAGAAACTTAAGAAACTAAAAAGAAATAAAAATCCCTGCTTTAGCACTCCTGGGAACTCAATATTAATTTACCTATATATTTTATTTTTATTAAATTTTTAAAAATCTTTTCTTTTAAGGTTTTATTTATTTATTTCTTAGAGAGGGGAAGGGGGGAAAAAGAAAGGGAGAGAAACATCAACGGGTGATTGCCTCCTGCGCACCCCCTACTGGGGACCTAATCTGCAACCCAGGCATGTGCCCTGACTGGGAATCGAACTAGCAACCCTTTGGTTTACAGGCTGGCACTCAGTTCACTGAGCCACACCAACCAGGACTAATTTACCTATATATTTTATTTTGATCACTATTTGCTTATTCACAATTTTTAATCTTTAAAAGTTTTTTTTATTGATTTGAAAGAGGGGGTGGGGTAGAGATAGTTGGAAACTCCACTCATTATTCCACACATTTATGCATTTATTAGTTAGTTCTTGTATGTGCTCTGACAGGGATCCAATCTGCAACCTGGTGTACTGAGAAGACACTCTAAACAACTGAGCTACCCAGCCAAGGCACAATTTTTATCTCAATCTTTTATTTTCAAGGATTTTAAGCAAAAAAAAAAAAAAAGTACAGATATGTACTTAATGCCACTTGAAATTGTTTTAAAAAAAGAAAGTGGTTAAAACAGTAAATTTATATGATGACTATTTTTCCACAATGAAAAAAAAGTAGATTGTAAAACATGAACAACTGTCAGCTCAGTCCTGTGTCATTTCCTCCCATGTTCCCACTTCCTGGCTAACTGGGTTGTTTTAAAACATTTACTTCAAAGCAGCCAGTTTATCATTTGCAAATATTTGAATATGTATGGATTCTAGGAGATAAGGACTATTTATTTTTAAAATACTCATGATAGCATTACTATACTTTAAAAACTTAAAATCATCAAATGTCCAGGAAGTGGTCAAGTTTGTAATTGTCTCATAAATGTTATAATTTGTTTTGTTTTATTATTTTAGCGACAGATTGAATCAGGATCCCAGAATGTCCATACATTGCATTTGGTTGAAATGTTTTTAAAATCTCTTTGATCTAAAAATTTTCTCACTATTTTTTCAATTTATTTATTAAAGAAGACAGATTTGTCTTGTGTCTCCCACAGTTTGGATTTTGCTGACCGCACCCTGTGCTATCATTTGTAATAATCCCCACTTATTCGTATTTCCTAAAAATTGGTAGGTAGCTCTAGGCCCATGTTGAAAATAAAAACACTGTGAGCCAGAAATGTGAGTTACTGTGTAAGTTTAAATTTTCTAGTAAGCACTTTAAAGAGATTTTTTTAGATTAAATTGATTTTAATCATTTAATTTTAACCCAGCACGTCCAAAGTTTGATTATTTCAACATGCAATCAAGATTTTAAAAGTTAGGTGGTTTGCATTTTTTTTCAAGTATTCCAAATCTGGTGTATAGTTTACACTCAGAGCACATCTGAATTTGGACTGGCCCCATTCCAAATGCTCAACAGCAACATGTGACTTATAGCTAGTATTTTGGTCATTTTTTTGGAAATTGGGCCTTCCAGACATTTTACCTGATTCAGGTTTGATTTTTTTTAGCAAGGCAACTTCATCAGTGGTGATGTGGACTTCCATTCAGAGATGCAGAATTGCCACTCTTTTGTGTTGGAAGCATCAACAAATATCTTAATGAGTGAACGAAAGTGCCCGCAGAAACTCTGCCTGAGATTATTCACCCATTTGTGGGCTTCTCACCAGCCTCATTTCTCATAAACACATGTACAAAGAAAAATTGGAATGTCTCTGGATACATAACTTGAATGCCTGTATTTCTCATTTAACACAGCCTATGTACTTTCCTGGGTCACTAAGTACTTCCTTAAAACAATCTGCAGTTTGGAAGTGCAAAGGAAGAGCACTCTATGGCTTTTCCTTAAAGTTGAACCATTTGGGCTATTTCTAGAGTGTCACTATTAGAAGTCATTGATTAGGGAGATGGCGTACCTGGTTCATTAAAACACTGTAATTTGAATCAAGTAATTAAGCATAAAAATAAAAGCATAAGTGGTCTGCAAGAAAAAAAAGGGAGAATCCCTTTATCAGCTAGCAATGAGGAAGGACTTTTTGTGACTTAAAACCCAGAAGCTTTAAAAAAAAGATATATTTGCTCTTTCTCACACACATAAAATTTCTGTATGGCAAAAACATTAACAGCAAAGTCAGGGACAAATGACAAGCTGGGGAAAAAAGCTTGTGATTCATATCACAAGAATTTAATTTGCCTTATAAAGAGCTTCTGGGGTGGTGAGGGGATTAAGCAAAAAATAATGAGAGAGAGAAAAAAACTCAATGCCATGGACAAACTGTGGGGATTGGGGGGTAGGAGAGGGGAGGTATAAAAGGGTATGGGGGGATAAATGGTGATGGACAGAGACTTGACTTGTGGTGAACATGCAACACAGAGCACAGATGATGTGTGGTGGAATTGTGCACCTGAACCCTGTATATTGTTAACCAGTGTCACTCCAATAAATAAAAGAAAAGGAAAACAGAGCTTCTTGAAGACAATCAGAAAAAGAACACTATACCAATTTTTAATTTTTATTGATTGATTGATTTGAGAGAGAAAGCGAGAGAGAGAAAAACATCAATTCATTGTTCCTCTTATTTGTGCATTCTTTGGTTGCTTCTTGCATGTGCCCTGACTGGGGATTGAACCTGTAACTTTGGCATATCAGGATGATGCTCTAACCAACTGAGCTACCTGGGCCATACCTTTTTTTTTTTTTAATTGTATTTCAAAGGAAAAACAAATGCTATTAAGTATTTGAGAAAAAAATCTTGTACTAAGATGAAAATTAAAACCATGAAATGCCATTTTTCACCTATCAGATTGACAGAAAATCCAGAAGGTTGTTGTTATTGTTGTTGTTGCTTATTTTTAACTTTAACAAAATTTATTGGTTTTCCGTGATTGCCTCTGGTCCAGGTTTAGAAGGGCTCTCTGGGTTCCTCTGGGTTGTTTCTGGGCTGCTGCTGCAGCTTTTAAGGCCCTGTTTTGCTTCATCAGCTTTTGAGTCTCCTGGGCTAACCAGTACACAGAGCCTCCTCAGTCACCCAGTGGCAGTGGGCTTCTGGGTAGCACAGAAGGAGAAAGGTATACTCAATCCCCAGCTCCTTGCACATCTTCTCGTGCACATTACAGTTAGTCTTACAGAGGATTCTGAGCATCTATTGCTCTGGTTAGTGCTGATCAGCAGGTAGCCTGTGGGCTTTGTCCTTTCAATTATTCTGCAAATTCTTCCTAATTGCAAACACGACAGTCAAGGCAACAATTTGAGCCTGGAGGGAGCTGGTTTCCTCAGGGATACCTTGTTCATCAACTGCTGTTGCTTGATTTTTAGCTTCTACTTCTTGTTGGTCATTTCCAAAGACAAGAGTCTTTTCACGGCATCATCAGCCTTCTCAGTTCTAAGGATGTTCTGGTAATCTTTAAGTGGCATGGAAGCGGGTGGGTCATCTTGGCTGGGCGGGCTGGTTTTGGACGCCATACCCTTGGGCACCATACCCTTGGACAACAGAGGGTGAGATCTTGAGGAGGTTCTAACAGTGAAAAACTGTAATGGTGGGAAATTGTTACCCACCCCACCATTCTTCTGACCTTGTTTCTGTGAGTGTGGGCTCTGACTAATTGTAGCTTGTAGATAAACAGCATGTTTGTATAAAAATTCTAGGAACAACTTCAGCAGATATAGACTCAGACATTCAGGCATCCCAGCTCCTGGAGATTTGCTGATCAACTGTGGAACCAGAATGATGTAGAACCAGAATGATGTAAAACCAGGAAGATGTGCCCTGACCACCATGGCTCAGTTGGTTGAGGCGTTGTCCTGCAAAGCAAAAGGTTGCTGGTTCAATTTCTAGTCAAGGCACATGCCTCAATTGCCGGCCAGTCCCCAGTTGGGACACATGCAAAAGGCAGCCAATTGATGTTTCTCTCCCTCTCTTTCTTCCTCCATACCCCTCTGTCTAAAAATAAATAAATAAATAAAATCTTTAAAAAGAAACAACAGGATGATATGAAGCCAGCATGACAAACCAGGATGACACACACCGGACCATCACTTGAGCTATCGGAATGGACCGTGCTCATCTGCACGTAGAGAACTTCTCAACCCCCTCCCTTGATCTCTTTGTTCTGTTCCCCTCTCCCTCCTTATAAAAGCTGCCTCCACCGAGAGGGGGAGATGGACTTTGAAACGTGAGTTCCCCATCTCCCCAGGAGATGGGCTTTGAGATGTGAGTCCCCATCTTCCACGTTGCTGGCGCCTGAAAATAAACCACTTTCCTTTCAGGGGTGTCCAACCTGAGGCCTGAGGGCTGCATGCAGCCCAGGATGGCTGTGAATATGACCCAACACAAAATCATAAAATTTACTTAAAACATTATTTGATTTTTTGTGTGTGATTACAAGTCGAAATGTATTTAATGTATGGCCCCAGACTACTTTCTTCTTCCAGTGTGGTCCAGAGATGCCAAAAGCTTGGACACCCCTGAACATCATCACCTGCCTGTCAAGTACTGGCTTTCTTAGTGGTGGGCAGCTGGATTTGCTTTCAATTACAAGGTGAGGAAAGGCCCCAGTGGTCGGAGGAAAGCCAGGCACACCCTCCACCACTGGGTCAAGGACTGGGGCCTGAGTCACTGCCTGGGTCTGAATGGAACTTACCCTCCATATATCACCATTAGCATGGTGACTGCTGACCCTTGTGAGCAGTGCTACCATGCTGGTTCCAAAAATTCAGAAGTTTAATAAGATAATTTATTGGCAATGCTGAAGGGAAATAAAATACTGTCAATAAGGGCACCAGTTCCATCATGTCCACCAGTTCCACCCTCACACCCTAATCACTCCCAAAGTCCCCACCTCCAAATACCATCACACTGGAGGGTTAGTGCTTCAACATTGGAAGGGGGATACAAATATTCAGTCCAACCATGTTTTGTTGATTCTGGAACACTTTGAAAACAACACATTATTCTGCCACAGGGCTCTAGCCTTTTAGAAGTACCTGTTACGTCTCCCAATGCAAGATTCTTGTTAATGCTTTTGGCTTCTTTCTCTCCTGAATTGAACTTCCTTCTCTGCTTTTCCATGTCTCAACAACATTGTACTGGTACTTATTCTTTTATATTAAATCCCTGGTCTTCATATAGTGAGTTGTATTTGCACATCAAGGTCCCCATCTTTTCTCTTATGAAATGCACGTCTATTGGGATTGTGGGCAGGAGTGTGAAACTTAATGAGAAAGAAGCAGGGTTGGGTTAGGTTGGATTTGGTTTTTAAAATCATTTGTAAGGGTAACATCTCCCTGACCATTCTAGAACAAAATTTGCCATTTTAAGATATACAATTTACCTGAGAGAAAAGTCCTCAATTCCTACTTTTTTTCCTTTTCCCAGCACATCATGAACTGATAAGTAAACTGAAAAGTAAAAGAAGGTATCTTAATTAAAAAAAATTCAGTCCATAATACTTTTTAAAAAGATTTTATTTATTTATTTTTAGGGAGAAGGAGAAAGAGAGGGAGAGAATCATCAACTGGTTGCCTCTTGCACACCCCTAACCATGGACTTGGCCCGCAACTCAGGCAAGTGTCCTGACTAGGAATTGAACCAGCAATCTTTTGGTTATAAGCAATGCTTAGTTCACTGAGCCACACCAGCCAGGGTTCAGTCCATAACAATTTTTTAAATGACGATGTTTAAATATACAAAAAAACCCTCAAAAGTGATTATTAATAAATGTGGATAAACAGTCTCGAACAAAGTTTGTGTGGACATGTGACCAGGGAAGGGAGACTTCTCCAGCTATGCTGGCTTCAGGCTTTTTGAGTTTGGGGCAATGGAAAGGCACTATTCATTCAAAACTAGAGATTCCGTGGTTTAAAACTAGAGAAAACTAGGTTCGAATCTTGGCCCTCGAAAGCTGTGTGACTTTGGCCAAGTGTCTGAAAGAATCAGAACCTTAGTTTCCTCATTTCGAAACGGAAAGGAGTGTTCTCCTGTCCGAGGCCAGTTTGAGGGTGACATGAGACAGAGCCTGCGCATGCCTGATGGTATAAAGGTGAGTGCTAAATAAACATGAATGCAGCCTTATTATCCTTTCCTTAGTGCTCTCACACACACACAGGCTCCAGGGCTGGGAGGGCTGGGAGATTGGGTGCAGATGGGAAGGGTGTCTCAGCAGCACTGGCTGCTCCACTCCCTTCTGAAGCCTGAGCCCAGTGTCTGAGTCATCGGTGCCCTGAGCCTCTGAGGCTCCTGCCCTAGGGTTGACCTGTCCTGGTGACCACAAGGTGACTAGAGACTGGCAGAAATGGTTATGATGAGCTAGCTGCTGGGGTGGTGGGGCCATGCCCTGGATAGAGGCCCAGCAGCCTCTCTTGGAGTACCCACATACATAGCCCCAGTGTCCCTCTGGACTTATTAGGAAGTATCAGGCACATGTCCCAGGCTATGGTGCACTTTTCAGGCTCCTCCCCGAAGCTGGGTCACCCATTCCTTACCTCTTTGTTTGAATAATCTTGGCACCCCTCAGCCTCAGGGCTCCTGCCCCAGGAAGCCTTATCTGATGGCACTGGTCTCTTGTTTGAGCTCTTCTAGCTCTTGTGCTTCCCCCTGATAACACTGATCATCCAGTATTCATGTTAAGTGGTTAAAAGAATCACAATTAGGTCAAAAGGTACCAAATTCCAGTTACAAAATAAATACGTCATGAGGATGTAACACAAAGGTGATTATATATATTTTTCCTATAATAATACTTCGTTGCTTATTTGAAATATACTAAAAGAGTAGATCTTAAAAGCTCTTATCACAAGAAAAAAATTGTGACTATGAGGTGAAGGATGTTAACTCTGACTCAGTGTGGTGAGCATTTTACAATATATTCAAGAATTGCCCTGGCTGGTGTGGCTCAGTTGGTTGGAGCGTCATCCTGCAAAACCAAAAGCTTTCAGGTTTGATTCCTGGTCAGGGCACATGACTGGGTTTGGTATTTGGTCCTGGTTGGGGCACACAGGGCAGGCAACTAATCGATGTTCCTCTCTCACATAGATATTGTTCTTCCTTGCTTTCTCCCTCCCTTCCCCTCTTTCTAAAATCAATGAGCATGTTCTAGAGTGAGGATAGAAAATATACATACAGCCCTGGCTGGTGAAGCTCAGTGGATTGAGCGCCAGCCTGTGAACCAAAGGGTCACAGTTTTGATTCCCTGCCAGGGCACATGCCTGGGTTGCAGGCCAGGTCCCTAGTTGGGTGCGCATGAGAGGCAACCACACATTAATTTTCTCTGCCACTCTTTCTCCCTCTTTCCTCCTCTGTCTAAAAATAAAGAAATAAAATATTTTAAAACAGAAAATATACATACATATATACCTACAAGCATTGCACATTATGTTGTATACCTGACACTAATATCTTATATGTCAATTATGCTACAATAAAAAATAAAATTTAAACATCACAGTTAATGGTCACAGTTAATGGTGTTGGTGAGGGGCAGGCTGATGTTGTGTAACCTCCTGATGTCATTTCCAGAGAAGGACACAGCAGCACTGCCAAACATGCACAATCAGGAGAAAACATCAGACAATGACAAGGGAGGGACATTCTACAGATAACTGGTGCGTACACTTCAAAACTGCTGATGTCATGAAAAGCAAAGGAGGAGCATGGAACAGTTCCAAGTTACGAGAGATACAACAATGCAAGGCAATGTGTGGCTCTGGATGGGACCTTGCAGGAAAGCATGGCTATGAGGGTATGACAGGCACAGATGAAGGAACTGGACTATGGATTGTAGATTATAGAACTGTATTATGTCAGGGTTGAGTTTCAGGGTTGAGTTTCCTGTTGCTAACTGTAGTGTGGTTGTGTAAGAGAATGTCCTTGTTCTTAAGATTTTATTTATTTATTTATTTTTTATTTATTTTTAGAGAGAGGGAAAAGGGAGTGAGAAAGAAAGGGAGAGAAAAATCAGTGTGTGGTTGCCTCTCATGTGCCCCTCACTGGGGACTTGGCTGGCAACCCAGGCATGTGCCCCAACTGGGAATCAAACCAACAACCTTTGGTTTGTAGGCCAGCGCTCAATCCACTGAGCCACACCAGCTGGGCAGAATATCCTTGTTCTTAGTAAAAGGCAAAGTCATACATAATGTCTGCAACATATGGCTCAGAAAAAATGATGTGTGGGTATTACCTTTCTCTCTCTGTATTTTATGTGTGTGTGTGTGTGTGTGTCTTATGCAGGTGCATATGTATTACACATATGCATATATATTATATTTGTGTGCAAGAGGATAGATGGCAGAGGGGGTATGGCTTCTGTGCAAATTTGAACAGGTGAGAGGATTGTAACTCATGGGAGCAGCACTCATTGTCAGCCCCTGGCAGAACTCAAAATAGACCATGGTTGGGGCAAGTTTAAGGCCAACTGCAGTCCTAGTCATCCTGGAGAACTATTGCCCTCACACCTCCTCTCTCAAACCATGGAATCTCTCTATGCCTCAGTTTCCTCTCTTCTTCAAAATGGAGCTTAAAACAGTACTATCCCAACATTATAGGATATGTTAAGTGAATGCATGTACATAAAACATTCAAAATAGTGCCGGGCACAGAGTGAGACTACTGAAGTTGACTATTATATGAGCTATCTATTGTGTCAGCTGCATTACAAGTAGCTTAGAAAAACAACACACATTTGTTATTTCATAGTTTTAATGGTTCAGGACTTTGGGAGAGGCTTAGCTGGGTGGTTGTGGCATGGGGTGTCACAAGGTTAATAACATGTCAGTTGAGGCTGTCATCTGTAAGTGTGACTGGGACTGGAGGATGTGCTTTCAAGAGAGCTCTCTTGAGCCCTGGCTGGTGTAATTCAGTGGACTGAGCACTGGCTTGCAACCAAAGGGTCACTGGTTCCATGCCCAGTCAGGGGACATGCCTGGGTTGCAGGACAGGTCCCCAGTAGGGGGCGTAGGAGAGGCAAGCACACATTTATGTTTCCCTCTTGCTCCCTCCCTCTAAAAATAAATAAATAAAATCTTAAAAAAGAAAGAGCGAGCTCTCTTGCATGGGTGACATGCTGGCTGTTGAGTGGAGACCTCAGTTTCTCACCGTGTGGATCTCTCCAAAGTGTTGCTTTGAGCGTCCCACAGCATAGCAGCTGGCTTCTCCTGGACCAAGTGATCTAATCAAGAACAAGGCAGAAGCTACATGTATTTTATAACCTAACCTCAGAAGTCACACTCACCATCAGTTTAACAATACGCTCTTGATTATATGATGGAGGGGAAATACACAAGGAAATGAATATCAGAAGGCAAGGCTCACTGGGCTATTTTGAGTAAAGGTAGAATATTATGGCTGCTCAGAACAGAACTCTGAGTTAGCCAACCTGGTTTCGAACCCTAGCTCTGTCCAGATAACTATGAGAACTTGAACTCATATGTAACCTCTCTTTCACTGTGTTGTCATCTATAAAATAGAATAACTACCTACCTAATTTGGAGTTATTAGCATTAAATGAATACAGAATCACTTTAGAACACAGTGTATTTAGTACACAGTAGGTATTTGCCACTACTTTTTAAATTTTATTTACTTTTTAGGGAGAGGGAAAGGGAGGAAGAGAGGGAGAGAAACATCAATCAGTTGTGAGAGAGAAACATCGATCAGTTGCCTCTTGTATATGTGCCCCAACTAAAGGGACCAAACCTGCAACTCAGGCATCTGCTCTGACCTGCAATCAAACCAATGACCTTGCTTTGTGGGATGATACCCAACCAACTGAGCCACACCTGTCAGGGTACCACTACTTTTAGTTTTTTTAAAGATTTTATTTATTTATTTCTTAGAGAGGGGAAGGGAGGGAGAAAGAGAGGGAGAAACATCAATGTGTGTTCGCCTCTCACGAGCCCCCTACTAGGGCCTGGCCTGCAACCCAGGCATGTGCCCTGACTGGGAATCAAGCTGGCCACCCTTTGGTTGACAGGCCAGCGCTCAACCCACTAAGCCACACCAACCAAGGTGAGGAGAAATTCTTATGTAGCTTGTTCATGGCCATGCCTCTAAAAGAGAGCCTTTTGTGTTTTGTGACCTCTGAAACCTGGTAGCGAGGAAGAAGCCCCTGAGAAATGGATAATAAAGAAGTCATCAGTTCGGAAAAGTAAATGATCAATTATTTCAGCACAGGAAGCCAGGGAGGGAAGAACATACCCTGGGATAGCAATGTCTCCCACTCAGATGGAGGCCAGAGGCTTCAGGGTGGACAGGCTGGCTCTAGGGCAGAGGGTGACTGTCTGGGTCTACTCCTTGTGGAGGTTTTCCTCCCTGTCCTTCCAATCTGCCCATCATTGCTGCTGGGATTTGCATCCCTGGCAGCTGGCCTGGCCAAATGTATGAGTGGCAAACTGCACATCAGCCCTGGGCATGCAGTTTCATTCCAGAAGCTGAGCTGGCTCCGAGCCCTGCTGAGTCAACTCTGTTCTTGCCAGAGCTGGAAACCAACCTGCCCCTGGTTCTTCCTGGCAGGCAGATTTTTCTGTGCCAACCTGTCTTTCCTGACAGGGTATAGGGGGAGGACTTTAGAGAAAGTTTGCTGAATAAATGCCTACCATTGTGGAATAGACTTGGTCCAGCCCCACAGCTGCACTCAGTTCTTTCTTTGTCCCAACCTTGCCCATACCCCAGTTTCAGAGTGTGGAGTCTCTCCACCAGCTTAGGAACTCCACACAGGGGAGCAGACTGACAAATGAATAAATGAATGAATGGGCTGGCCTTCCTTCCAAGTATCCCCTCTTTCTGTTAGGAGGTTCCTACTTGGATACAGGCAAGACTCAGATGCACAAGCCCTGGGAGCAGAGAGTGTCATTGGGAAGTAAGGCCCTGAGATGGAGACTTAACAGGGCAGACACAGACCCTGCCACCAGGGCACTAGATTGTGGGGAAGGGGGATAAGGGACATTAAAGAATCTACAGATATTGCCCTCGCTCAGGAGCTCAGTTGGTTAGAGCTATATCCAGGTAAGCCAAGGTTGTGGTTTGATCCTTGGTCAGGGCACATACAAGAAGCAGCCAATGAATGCATAAATAAGTGGAACAACAAGTTGATCTCTGCCCCTTCCCAAATAAAATAAAATAAACCCACAGACACATATGCCACGACTAATTTTTGAGGAAGGAGCCAGGAAACCCAGAGGCGTTTCCCGGTGGGGCGGGGGTGGGGGTGGGGTTGGTGGGGCAGCCTGGTCTTGGGAGGCTCTCCCGGAAACATCATGGGCTCCCCCCTGGCCCTGCGGGATTCACTACACCAGGACCCTGTCTCTCACGTCTCTTTCCCGACTGCTTCCCAGCTTTGGACTTAAGGAGGGCACGAGGAATGCAGCCTCCAGCCCAGCCTTCGAGTAATCCAGCGCCCGTTCCCCATTTGAGTGCGGAGAGCCGGGCTGGCTGGGTGGCTCGGAATTCCAACTCTGGAAAAAGAACCACGGAGAGACGGACAGTCAGGTCTGCTAAGGGTCAGCAGGGAAGCCACGTCAGGGACAGGTAGGGAGGAGTCAGAGTTTTGCCCTTCTAGGGAGCCCCACACCCATCCTATTATCTACACGGCCTGGAACACACAGAACTCCACCCCATGCCCGGCCCCTGACACGCCCCGCGCTCCGCCTTCGAAGTTGCCCCGCTCCTTCTGGCAACCGCCTTATAAAAAAGGCCATCTCAGGGACACGCCAAACCGAGGATTCGAGGCTTGTATCAGACCCTTGTTCCCTGTGGCGTCTGCACCCGCGAGAGCCTCTGCAAGGGTCCCCGCATCTCTAGACTCGGTGTCAGCCTTGCTCCCCTGTGCCGCTGTGTCTAAGTCCTCATCCCCGCGCCCAGGCCACCGGGAAGCATGCTCTGTACGCCGACGGCCGGAGCAGCCCTGGTGCTGTGCGCTGCCACCGCTGGGCTACTGAGCGCGCAGGGCAGCCCCGCGCCGGCTGAGCCACTGCCGCGCTTCGCGTCCTGGGATGAGGTGAACGTGCTGGCGCACGGACTCCTCCAGCTCGGCCACGGGCTCCGCGAACATGTGGAGCGCACCCGGGGGCAGCTGGGCGCCCTGGAGCGGCGTCTGGGCGCGTGCGGAGCCACCTGTGAGGAGCCGGGGGCACCCGCCGCGTCCCCGCATGTCCCCGCGAGTCCAATCTCCGGTGGCGAAGCTGCCCCCGATATCCTCCGCAACCTGCAGGTACGTGCGACGGGGGTAGCTGCCCGCGCTGCTATTGCTCTCTCACGAGTCTGAAAGGGTGTGGACGTAAGGGGGCGGGGGCACATCCAGGGCACCCTGAGCTCTCTTGTCCAGGCGTCAGAGAATGGAAAGTTGGAAGGACAGACGGATGGGTGAACCGAGAGGTTGGCGGCAGAAGGCTGGGTTCTCATCAGGGTTTTCACATTCTTCCCAGACTCAGCTCAAGGCTCAGAACAGCAGGATCGAGCTACTCTTCCAGAAGGTGGCCCAGCAGCAGCAGCACCTGGAGAAGCAGCATCTGAGAATCCAGAATCTGCAGAGCCAGGTGCCAGATGCTTGCCTCAGATGGGGAGGGGGGTCAAAGCTGGACCTATGAGCCTGGATGTGAGCCAGTCATATCTGACACCCTCCTCCCATCCTTTCCCAGGTGGGTCTCCTGGCCCCCATGCAGGTGGGCCACAGGATGGCCAAGCCTGGCAGGAGGAAGAGGCTACCCAAGGTGTCCCAGCTTGTTGGCCACACTCACAATATAAGCCATCTGCAGAGTGAGTATCCAGCCCTTTGCTTTCCTCTGGCAGCTCTCCCCGCCCCCCCCCCCCCCCCCCCCCCCCCCCCCCCCCACACACACCATTCTTGTATCCCTCCTTATCATGTCCACCTTACTCAGAAGGAAAGAGGTCCTGGCCCTGGGTCCCTGTGGGCTCTGATGAAGGGCTAATGGGTGCACCTCCCTCCACAGCTCTGCCCCTGACCAACCCACCCTTCTTCCCAGTGGGCCAGTGGGTGTTCCCCAAAGCCTTGCTGGCTGCAAATAGAGCAGGTGTTGGGAAAGATGGTCCATGAGGGACTTGATGAAGGAGCTGAGCTGCAGGAGTGTGGGGAAGGGGGTGGTGCATCTCAGAGACACCTGCATCTAGGTTGGAACTTTCTAGAGGGCACAGTGGTAGACAAGAGGGTGCTAGCTAGGGAGTCTGGAGTTCTTATTGGGTGAACAGCAAATGCCTGTCTGGGAGAGGGGTTCTGAAGCTTGGAGTATATATCTAGGAGGTGGAGCAAGGGCAGGGGATCCCTGTGTCCCTGGTCAGACACATTCACTCTTGCATCTCTGACAAATCTAGGGCTGCTGACCCGAACACCTGGTCCCTCACCCCTCTCTTGGCCCCAAAGTGCCTGTTCATCTGTTTCCCACCCCCTACTAACATAGAGAGCTAACTGTCGCCACCATCTGGAGTTCTGGGTCCTTTCTGGGTGTATGCCTGGAATTGCCCCAGATTTTCAACCACATGTCTGTGTATGTCAACACAGGTTCCCAGCTTCCCATGTCTCTGCCCCATCCTAAGTTCATGGCCCCAGACCCAGCTGACTTCCCTATGGTCCTCCTGCCCTGTCACCAGGCCTGGCATCTATATGTCTGCAGCCAACTGGGTGAAAGTTCAGATTCCCCACCCTTTACACCCTCAGGCAGGTTGCTGGCTTCCAGCCCTCTAGTTCTGAGGGCTCCCCCACTCTACTGCTCCCTGCCACTCCTAACAGGAAGGGTCCAGTACACCCTCCCGTCCTGATATGGTGGCTTTGGGGATGGGCCAGCAGTATAGGTCCAGGCTGAGGGATGTGGAGGGGATTGGAGAAGGAAACTCAAGAGTTTGGGGACTCCCAGACTCCAGCTCAGCCCGGCCAACTAGGGGAAAGTTCAAGCTGGAGAGAGTAACAGCTGGTGCTAATGGAAGCCACATTTGTGGTTTGGCTGGGTTCCTGTCCTGATTGGAAGAGAGGAAAGTAGGGGAAAGGGGAGCTGCCCCAGGGGCCGGAAAGTATCTCCAGTCACTGTGGGCTGGCCCCCACCCCTGCAGTGGTTAGGACACACTCACCCCTTGTCCTGGGCCTCCCCCCCAACCCCCAACAGGCGACCTTTTCCCTACTTTTTTGCTGGGCTGGGTATGGGACTTCCCACTAGCTGTAGCCATCCCTCCTTCCTCACCTTCTCCCTCCCTCCCTCCTCCTTTTCTCTCTCCCTCTCTCCTTTACTCCTCAATCACTCAGCTCCCCCTCTGATACCTGGGACCCCAGGCAGGACCTGTGTCCCCCCAAGTCCCACCCAGGCCTGATCCAAATCCCATACTAGACAAAGCAGAGCCTGTCCAGGTCTTGCCTCCCCTCCCCCTCCCCCATCTAAGCTCCTGTAATCATTCATTGATTGTGTCTTTATTAAACACCTGCTGTGGACTAGGATCAGCCTGGGCCAAGAACACTCCCTGTCCCTGGCCTCAGGGAGGCCTCACAGAGGCCTCATTCAATGGAGGGAGTGGGGGAGAGATTACCAGATGGCCCTAGTGTTGGGAGTGGGAAGTCTTTGATGGCCCTTTCCAGGGGTCTGGCCTGGCCTGGGGGTCAGGCATTCCTTCTATAACCTGGGACCTTCACAATGAGGCAGAAAAAGGTGTGAGTGAACAGCATCATAGGCAGAGGGACCAGCATGTCCAAAGGCCCTGTGGCAGGAGGGTATGGGGGACAAGGAAGGCTGTGTGTCCAAAGGGTGAGGCATGCAGTGGGAGAGGAGGGTGGATAGGTGCAGGGGCCCATCCTGGGGTGCCTTGCAGGCCGTGTTGAGAGAGGTCAGAGGAAGCCATTGAAGATTTCAGGCAAGTGTTCGGGAGGTGTCGTGAACTAAGGATTGCCCCTTTATACCGACCACTGTTGCCCACTGACCAGACTCTAGGCACACATGTTTCCTGGGACTGCTCAGGACTGCTCTCTGCTTCAATCTCCCCGCCCTTCTCTTTGTCCTGTAGAGCTGCCCAGGGACTGCCAAGAGCTGTTTGAAGAGGGAGAACGGCAAAGCGGACTATTCCAGATTCAGCCTCAGGGGTCCCTGCCTTTCCCGGTTAACTGCAAGATGACCGCAGGTAGGATGTGCTGGTCCACTAGGCGCTGTTGTCTTTCTGTCAAATGCAGCCCACCTCCCTCACTCCCACACCCTCTTTTCCTGCTGGATCCTGAGGACAGAGACCTAGGCTGAGCCTCTGGCCTGCTGGCCAGCCCACAGCACCCCTTCCTTTGACTACCTTTCTCCACTGCTTCTGGGATGGATGAGGGGGACATTGCCCTCCCTGGGTTTGGAGGTGTCTTGGGGTTTGGGAGCCAAATGGAGGAGTTGGAGTCACCTGTGAGAAGGGTCCTCCTGGTGACTTTGTACCTATCTGGGCAGATGGAGGGTGGACTGTAATTCAGAGGCGCCAGGATGGCTCTGTGGACTTCAATCAGCCCTGGGAAGCCTACAAGGCTGGCTTTGGAGATCCCCAAGGTGGGTTTTTCCAGTGACTGGAGGCACAGGGGGCAGAGGGGGCTGTGGAGGTGGATCCCCATCTCACCAATGGCCTTCCCCACTGTAGGAGAGTTCTGGTTGGGACTGGAGAAGGTGCATCTGATCTTGGGGGACCGTGACAGCCACCTGGCTGTGAAGCTGCAGGACTGGGAGGGCAACACCGAGTCGCTGCAGTTCCCCGTCCGCCTTGGTGGTGAGGACACTGCCTATAGCCTGCAGCTAACAGCACCCGTGGCCAGCAAGCTGGGTGCCACCACTGTGACACCCAGTGGACTCTCCCTGCCCTTCTCCACTTGGGACCAGGACCATGACCTCCGTGAGGACAAGAACTGTGCCAAAAGCCTCTCTGGTAAGTAAGCTCTGTCCCTCCTTGCCTTGCTTGTGGAGCCTCCTCACCTGCCTTTCTGCTTCCCTGCCCTTCCTTCAACCCCAGTTTCATTCAGTCTGCTCTTTTCCTTACTTGCTGTGTGCCCTTGGGCAACTGACATGGCCTCTCTCATGTTCAGTTGCCCCATCTTTAAAGTGGGTATAACCTCAGTGCCTCCTCCATGTGATTATTGGGACAATTTAATGAGATGACACTTGTGGGATGGTAGCTGGCATGTGGCAAAGTCATGAGGACAAACTCTGTCATGTTTGAAATCAAAGACAAAGCCCAGGCCCTGTGAATTGAAACACATCAAACTGCCTTTTGGTGGGTCAAAAAATAATGGAATAATGGTAATTTCTTATGATTCAATCTAATATAAATTGATGAGACAGATGACAATCATAGAAAGTCTTTAACGAATGTCCATCATGTGTCAGGCACAGAGAAATGACTTGCCATGGTCACAGAAGTGAAAGCTGTGGTATTGAGCTTGGGAGTCCAGAGTTCCTGAGGCTTTTCTGTCACAACCTAGGGTTCTTTGGAACACAGTTTGACAACCACTGCCAGAGTCCTCCCTTCTAAAGCATATAAAGTCCAATGCCACCCTGGCTGGTGTTAGCTCAGTGGATTGAGCGTGGGCCTGCAAACCAA
This sequence comes from Anoura caudifer, assembly GCA_004027475.1. Lineage (NCBI taxonomy): Eukaryota > Metazoa > Chordata > Mammalia > Chiroptera > Phyllostomidae > Anoura > Anoura caudifer. The sequence continues at coordinate 65,406 of PVKU01004157.1, forward strand.
AAGATTGCAGTTTGATTCCCAGTCAGGGCACATGCTGGGTTGCAGGCCAGTTCCTGGCAGGGGATGCATGAGAGGCAACCACACATTGATATTTCTCTCCCTCTCTCCTTCCCTTCCCCTCTAAAGATAAATAAATAAAATCTTTAAAAAAATAAATAAAGTCCAATGCCTAGCCTCATCTCCATCCCAGCCCCAGTGGAGACCCAAGGACCCTGCCTAAACATGCTCCTTTTTTTCTGACCCCTGCAGGTGGCTGGTGGTTTGGGTCCTGCAGCCATTCCAACCTTAATGGCCAGTACTTCCACTCCATCCCTCGACAGCGGAGGCAACGTAAGAAGGGCATCTTCTGGAAGACGTGGCGGGGCCGCTACTACCCGCTGCAGGCCACCACCATGCTGATCCAGCCCACAGTGGCTGAAGCAGCCTCCTAGCCTTCTTACTGGGGCCTGGTCCCAGGCTCCTAGAGGAGAGTGACTCTGACTCTGGTCCAGCATATGGCCACTTCCTGCCTGGGCAGGGGCTCTGAGCAGGGGCCATCTGGAGCCCTGTGGACAGAGAAGAAGTCTATGACTGGAGAGGCCCCCTTTCCTAGTGTGGAGTTGCAGGCGATACTCTCTGAGAAAGACAGAACTGAAGGGCTGCGGGGCACAGGCCACAGAAGCGTGGGACCAATGGGCATTGAGGCCTGCTATTTGCCTTCCTGAAGAGTTGGGGGGCACAGAAGGACCACTCAGGGACAACCATGACAGCCCTGACATGCAGATTCAGTCATATTGACTGGCCAGGGGACCAGGGCGCTCTCACCATGCTGTGGTGTGTGGGTGCTGTGAGACGAGCCCGTGCCAGTGGTGTCTGGGTGGAGCTCACTGAATTCTTGGAATAAAAGCAACCTCAAAACATTTCATTCTTTGTCCCTAGGTTTGTTTTAAAAAGTGGACAGTTTCAAAATCCACATAAACATGTTCTCAGGATGGAAGTGAACACTCCCTGGTCTGTCAACAACACTGGTTATTCCTACCGCCTCTGACAACTGACTTCAGTTTCCTTTTCTTATTTCATGATGTGTATGTAATTTTTATTCTTAAAATTACAAAACAAAGCCCTCTTTCATTCCTCCTGGAAGCAGGGAAGATAGAAAATTAGAGTGCCCTCTGGACTGTACTCATGCATGCGAGTCACCATCAACCTCTCAGTGCCCTACCACCTAATAAAGATATGTGTGAATTGTGTGTTTAAGTTCATTTTTTCCAGCAGTCACATTTTTTAAAAAGTAAAAAGAGTCCTGGCTGTTGTGGGTCAGTGGATTGAGTGCCCACCTGCGAACCAAAGGATCACTGGTTCGATTCATAATCTAGGGCACATGCCTGAGTTGCAGGCCAGGACCCCAGTAGGGGGTGTGCAAGAGGCAACTACCCATTGATGTTTCTCTCTCTCTCTTTCTCCCTCCCTGCCCCTCTCTAAGAATAAATAAATAAATAATTAAACTCTTTTTTTAAAAAGTAAAAAGAGAAAAAACAGAAAACAAAAAATATTTTTCAAAGAAAAAACAAAAAGAAACAGGTAAAGTGAAATTTAAAAAAACATTTTATTGAGTCCAATATAACAAAAGTATTACCATTTCAACATGTGATCAACAGAAAAGTTATTATTTTTTTTAGAGAGAGGGGGAAGGGAGGGAGAAAAAGAAACATCGATTGGTTGCCTCCCACACACACCCCAGTGGGGGACCAAATCCACAACCTTTCGGTGTACTGGACAATGCCCAATCAACTGAACTGCATGCTACACTGGTCAGGCCAAAATAAAAGTCACTAAGGAGATTTCTTTCTTTCTTTCTTTCTTTCTTTCTTTCTTTCTTTCTTTCTTTCTTTCTTTTACTGAATCATAGGAATCCATTGTGTATTTTGTGCTTATGGCATATCTGAGTTGGGATCAACCATATGTCAGGGGCCCAACAGTCACAGAGGCCAATGGCCATCATATAATGTGCACATTGATGGTATTTGGGGTAAATTCACATTTTATGCCACATCTTCATGTTTCCTTTAAATTGACTTTTAAAAATATGAATATAAGTTCAACTAATATTTATCAAACACTGGCTATGTGCTAAGCCCTGTACTAAGTGCTTGGGCTACAGGAGTGAAAGAAGATTCCCAGGGGCACCAAGCCCCTCCCATTACAGGTGAGGTGATCTATATTGATGGTCCAAACTGACACAGTTTTTGAGAGTGAAAGGGGGTTGTGTTATGAATAATTAAGCCAGATTCTTATGCATATTGAGGCTGACTCAGTTTTTAAAAATATAAACACATATCTCTATCACATGTGGAAAACCAGTATCACCTGCCATAAATAGATTAGTAAAACCAAAGTCAATGAAAATAAAACAATTCTAGCTAGAAAACTGGTGCATGATGGAAAACACACACATAACACATGAATAGTGGTTGACCTTATAAGGGTGGAATAAGGACTGACTGAGAGGGGGCATGAGGGAATCTTTGCTGAGTTAGGGTGATGTACTCAATCTTGATAGAGCTGGGTTACTCCAGTGTATATCTTTGTCTTAGCAAATGTACACTCAAGACTTATGCATTTCGGGACTTCTGGCCAAGATGGAGGTGTACGTGGACACACTGTCCCTCCTCACACAACCAAAATTAAGGACAACAAAGATTTAGAAACAAGAAAACAACCAGAACTGATAGAAAATTGAACTGTATGGAAGTCCAACATCCATTTATCCAGACCAGTAAGAGGGGCAGAGTTGTGGCAAGAAAAAGTAGAGGTTGGAGGACCCAGGCGCGCAGGCAGCAGCGGCTGACAGGTCCCAGGTACACAGGCAGTGGCTAGTGGACCCCGGGCACGGGGTAGCAATGGTGCAGACCCAGTGAGGCCATGCAAGGAGGCTGGCTGACCAAGCAGTCCCACATTTGTGCGCAGATAATCCAGGTGAAGGGGAAGTGGCAGAAGGGACTGGAATCTGAGAGAGAGTGGAGCAAGTGTCATTGTTCCCTCTCGGACCCCACCCCCACATACAGCGTCACAACACAGCCACTGGGCTGCCCACCCTGGGGAACACCTAAGGCTCCATCCCTCATTACGTAACAGCCAAGACCAGACCCCCCCTCCCCCAAAAATGGCTCAAACAGGAGAACAAATCAAAGCCCCAGAGCTAATTCATCTAAGGGACCAAGAGATAGCCATTCTATCAGAGGCACAGTTCAAAGCACTGGTGATTAGGAAGCTCACAGAATTGGTTGATTTTGGTTGCAAATTAGATGAACAAATGAAGGCTACAATAAGTGAAATGAAGGAAAACGCACAGGGAACCAATAGAGATGGGAGGAAATCTGGGACTCAGATTAATGGAGTGGACCAGAAGGAAGAAAGAAACAACCAAAAAGAAAAAAATGAAGAAACAAGAATTCAAAAAAATGAGGAGAGGCTGAGGAACCTCCAGGACATCTTTAAACATCCCAACATCTGAATTATAGGGGTACCAGAAGGGGAAGAGGAAGAGCAACAAGTGGAAAACTTATTTGAACAAATAATAAAGGAGAACTTCCCCAATCTGGCAAAGGAAATAGACTTCCAGGAAGTCCAGGAAGCTCAGAGAGTCCCCAAGAAGGTGGACCCAAGGAGGAACACACCAAGGCACATCATCATTACATTACCCAAGATGAATGATAAAGAGAGAATCTTAAACGCAGCAAGAGAAAAGGAGACAGTTACCTAAAAAGGAGTTCCCATAAGACTGCCAGCTGATTTCTCAAAAGAGACTTTACAGGCAAGAAGGATCTGGAAAGAAGTATTCCAAGTCATGAAAGTCAAGGACCTACATCCAAGATTGCTCTATCCAGCAAAGCTTTCATTTAGAATGGAAGGGCAGAAAAAGTGCTTTTCAGATAAGGTCAAGTTAAAGGAGTTCATCATCACCAAGCCCTTATTATATGAAATGTTAAAGGGACTTATCTAAGAAAAAGAAGATAAAAAATATGACAGTAAAAAGACAGCAAACTCACAGATATTAACAACCACACCTAAAACAAAAGCAAACTAAGCAAACAGCTAGAACAGGAACAGAACCACAGAAATGGAGATCACATGGAGGGTTATCAACAGGGGAATGGGAGGAGGAGAGGGGGAAAAGGTACAGAGAATAAGTAGCATATATGGTGGGTAGAAAATAGACAGGGGGAGGGCAAGAATAGTGTGGGAAATGTAGAAGCTAAAGAACTTATGACACATAGACATGAACTAAAGGGGGGGATGTGGGTGGGAGGGGGTGTGCAGGGTGGAGGGGAATGAAGGGAAGAAATGGGACAACTGTAATAGCATAATCAATAAAATATATTAAAAAAGACTTATGCATTTCATTGTATGTCATTTTACCCCAAAAGAAATTACTAAAAGAGCCATAAACAAATATTTAAGTGTAGTTAATGATATTCAAGCTGAAGTGTTTAGAGGTGAAGAAAACAGATGCCTTCATTTTCTGTTTTACTTTTAATTTTTTCCAGCTGAACTGAGATATAATTGACATATAACATTGGGCAACTTTAAGTTGTACAATGTGTTGATCTCATACATTTTTATATTGCCAAAACGATGAGCACCATAGCATTAGCTAACTCCCCATCACATCACATAACTGCCATTTCTTTTTTGCGGTGAGAACATTTAAGATCTACTCTCTTAGCAACTTTCAAGTATGTGGTATGCTATTATTAACTATAATCACCATGCTATACATTAGATTCCCCAAAATCTTCAACTTTCTTTGAGATACATCAAAAAATAAGATGGTAGATGGATGAATAGAGAGATGGATATGTGATAAAACAAAATATTGTATCATAGTGGAATCCAGGTGGTGGGGAATATGAGTACAGAGATATTCTCTGTACATTTCTTTCCATTTTTCTAAATGTTTAAACACTTCACAATAAAATGTGAAGAAAATCCTAGCCAAACCCTGTTGCCTTCTGAAAACTCTCAGTCTTCATCCCAGCTCTATTAAAATAAGACAGATGATCCGTGGCCAGATGGCTCAGTTGGTTTGAAACAGTGACCCATAACCAAAATGTTGCAAGTTTGATTTCCGGTGAGAGCACATACCTAGGTTGTGGGTTCAGTCCCTAGTTGGGGTACATAAAGGAGGCAACCAATCAATGTTTCTCTCTCACGTCCATGTTTGTTTCTCTCTCTCTCTCTCCACCTTCCCCTTTCTCTAAAATCAATAAGCATATCCTTGGGTGAGTATTAAAAAAAGGCAGAGAGATGATGATTAGAATTGTTCAAGAGATATGAGCCAGAGAAAGAGTAAGCCTCTCTCCTTGATAGGTAAAAAGGATTTTAAGAATTGAAAGAAGGGCCCTGGCTGGTGTGGCTCAGTGGACTGAGTGCTAGCCTGCAAACTAAAGGATCACTGGTTCGATTCCCTGTCAGGGCACATACCTGGGTTGCCGGCCAGGTCCCCAGTAGGGGCATGCGAGAGGCAATCACACATTGAAATTTCTCTCTCCCTACCTTCCCCTCTCTCTAAAATTAAATATTTTTAAAAAAGAGAATTGAAAAAAGATAGGACTTTCTCAGTATGTGGTTCAATGTTATTTAATGCAACACCTAAAATTATCACAGAGTTCATATGAAATAATGTGATCTCTTGTGTCTAGGACACCTGTTTGAGAAAAACACCTTCTGCCTGTGCCCCTGAGTCCCAGCTGCCTCTTCCTGGAACATGCTGGGGACACAGTAGGTTCCCTGGGGCTGTGGCTGAGTATGGGCCATGAAGTCCTCAGCAACATAGGCCAGACCTTCTCCAGACTCCTTGTTTGTGGGTGTGTTGTACCAGGTAGGCTTGGAGAATCTCCTCTGAGACCACCGCGGTTGGAACTGGTAGAAAATCCCACCTGTGGAGGTGGAGGGAGGGTTGGCCAGGCTCTGTTTTCTTAATTCCCAAGCTCTTCCAAGAGGGCTCACCTCCCCAACCCCATCACTTCTTCTGTAATTATGACCTCCTTCAACACAGCATTTTCTGCCCCTTCACCCCCAGGAAAAACATCCACCATGGTTGGGAACCAAATAAGAGCCAGGATGTGAATCCAGACCTGCGCAATGCCAAAGCTGGAGTGCTTAACCACATCCATTTCCTGCACGACTGGGGACAGGCCCTAAAGCTCTGTGGCCTCTCAGTTCCTGCATCTGGAAAATGGGGATGGTTCTGGTAGTGTACCCTCCCACCTCTCCCACCCCTCCCTGTTCTCCTGATGCTGTGAGCACTTCAGGATTTCATATAACATTGGATGAAAAGGACTCAGAAAAGTGAGTGTCTAGCTCACAGTGAGGATCCAATACAAATATTACCCATCCTTACTGATACTATTATTACAATGAGAAAAAGGGGCAGCCATCTTCTCACACCTGAAGTTTCTATCCCAAAAGTTTCTATCGAGGTGAGTTTCTTTCTTGCTATACAGAGGAAGGAAACTGAGGCAGAGGATTAACGTAAAGAGTGGTCAATGTAAGGATGAAAACTACAACCGAGAGAAAATAGACCTCTAGGTGTAAAAGACCTCGCGCAATGGCCCGAGGAAGCGGTTAATGGGGACAGAACAGGTGGGCCCAGAGGGCACGCATTGACCTATGACGTCACCGAGACCTTGTAGCGTAACACAACCTGGACGTAGCTCCATTTTCCTTTCCGGAGAGATCCCCTGTTAGTCAAGCACGGTTTGAACGGAGCCTCTCATTGGCTATTAGCTCCATCAATCCGTTTAATTCTTCCAGTCTTCCGCCCCGCCTTCCTGCGCTAGTCTATGATAGGCTAACGTGACCGTCACTTCAGACAGGACCGCATTCCTTCCGCCTTTCTCTAGGAGTTCGAGGACGAGGAAGGTGGATCCCAGACGGTACCCACCCGGGGGGCTCTGCTTCTGCCTCTGACTGGCTGCTCTGGGTGTCGCTCGCTACGCCAGCCGGCGCTGATTGGCTATTCGGCCGCACCTCCGCGCGGCACCGGCCCCGCCCCCGTCGAGTGTTTGTGGTGGGGCTGCGGAGTCGCGGATCCCGCCGGAAGCACCAGGACAATGGGGACCCGGGATGACGAGTACGACTACCTGTTCAAAGGTACGGCCGGTGGGGCACAAATGGGCGAGGGGATGGCGGCGATGCGGCGGACAGGCGGGCCGAATTGCATCCAGGCCCCTGGGCCGAGGCCACAGTCCAGGGCTAGAGGCCCTAGTGGGCAACCAGTCGAGAAGGTCTGGGCAGGCTGGTGTCGATCACCTTTGACCTGGGTGTCCGACTGTGCGGACCTGGAGGGCCAGAGGGGCCTGAGGTTCGTTGGATGCTCCCATACAGGGCCCAAGCCCAGAGGGGGTGGGGCCCGGAGCGGCAGGAGAGGCCGTTGGGGGCGGGGCCTCCGGAGGGGGCGGGTGGAAAGCTCCTTTGGGGATTTGGACAGCCCCTTGGGGGCGGGGCTAGGGTGCGGTGGGCGTGCTCAATAAGGGGGCTCAGCAGGTGGGGGCGGTGCTCTCATAGGGTGGGCCTAGCCTGGCTTGGACGGAGGTACTTGTTTGGGGGCGGGGCCCGAGAAAGGAGAGGTGAATAATGTGGGTGGAGGTGTGTGTTCGGGGGACACCGGTTCCGTGGAGGGGCTCCTGGTGTGTGTGTGTGTGTGGAGGACTAACCACCAGGCCTGGTGGTTAACAGCAACAGTTATTTTTCTTAACTCTTAGAACTGTTTTTTTTTCCAAGAAGCTATTACTGGTAAATCGTTTATTGATTACACATGATAATGAATGATACAGAAGCTTCAGCCCCATGTATAATTTTATTTGGTACCATAAAAATATGGAATGCTTTACGAATTTGCAGGGGCCATGCTAATCTCCTTATTGTTCCAGTTTTAGTGTATGTGCTGCCAAAGCGAGCACACACTTAGAACTCTTAAGAACGCTACCCAAGTACCTGAACTTTTCTAAGCTCTTTACAAACGCGAATTCATTGAAATCCTCACCAGAGCCCTGTGAGGTCGATATTATGTAGCCTCTCTTTTTATGGCCCTGGAAACTGGGGCCCAGGGAGACAAGGAGAATAAGTGTTAGAGCAGGATTTTGAACCCAGGTCAGCTGTGGACTTTACCGCTTAGGGATTATATATATCTGGGGGAGCTTGCAGCCAGAGGGACTGAGATGTCAGACTGCCTCCTTCAACACATGCACGCTGATGGCTCAGGTCTGGGCCAACCTGCTGGAGGATTTTCCTAGCCAGAGGGACAGAGGGTTTTATGAGCCTCAAGTATGGCCTATGCAGGTGAGGCAGCCATAGCTGGCCTGGGGCCAGCTGGGGAGCTCCTTCACCTAACCCCAAGCTGGGGAGACTCTCTACATATCACTGTAGTCCTTCCTCTTTCAGCTGGTTTTGGGGTCACAGACTTCACAGCACCTTCTGTGTCAAGCTGGACTTTGGCCAGGTTCTCTGCTGCCCATGCTGAGATCCCTGGCTGATAGTGGCTGCCCTTAAGAGTTAACTCCTTGGCCAAAGTGGGGTGTGTTTGCTCTGCTACCTTCTGTGTGAGTCTGCCTCCCATGCCAGCTTTTGGAATCTTTCCCTGTTGGGGGAGTCTGGCCATCTCTGAGAGTGTAGTCTATGTCTGGAGGTGGCCTTGGATTACCATCTAGCATCTTGGGGCTGGGGGCCTGGGGTCTTTGGGGATACAGAGAGTGGGTGGAGCACTTTCTACCTGGGTTTTCCATGTTGTGAAAGGCTACTGGGCAGAGGGAGTGCCCATGCAGAGGCCAAGAGTCCTTCCTCACAGCACCTTGGGCTCTGGGAGCTGCCTGCAGGCTGATATGTCACTGACAAGTGAGGCTGTTTGGTCAGCAGGCATCAGGCCACGGCACTGGTGCTGACTAAGCCTTGTGGTTGGTCTCACCTTAGAGGCAGGGGAAGCTCTGTCAGGGCTTTGGGGACTGGTGACAGGTGGTCTGGACTCCAATTCTGCTGCAGCTGGTGCCTGTCTCTACTCAGTGTGTCTTTAGGCAGCTGCTTCTGGATTAGGGCTGGGCATCCCGCTGGATGTGGCATTGCCAGGGCAGGGGGCACTCCCCCAGTTGCCCACTCCAGGTTTCTGTGATCATTTGCTTGTTATTTTCAAATATGTGTTGTTATAAGTAACCCCACTTAAGTGTTTGCATGGCTCATCTTTTGCCCTTTGGGTTATTGCTCTGAAGTATGTTCCCAGAAGTACGGTTACTGGGTCAGGGGCAATGGAGTGGCTGTGCACTCTAGTCCACTTCCTGGAAACAAACTGATTGGCTTCTGCAGCAGCTGGCATGGGGGAAGGGGTTGCTCCCCTGCCCTGCTGCCTTACTCCACTGGCCTCCTTTTCTGAATCTAGCAGGTGCCCTGATGACCTTCTCAGGTTGGGTTGGAAGTGAAAATCTAACCCACAAGGTCAGGGTCCCCAAACTGTGGTTATCTGAGACCTCCCCTTTACACTTACACCTTGTCAGAGGACCTTCCCTATTATCCTTAATGTTTGTCTTTAAATTCACTCAGGTTCTCATGTCTTTAAATGGGAAAGGGAAACTATTTGGCCCTGGCAAATAGGGAAGGGAGGAAGGAGGCTGACAGGCAAGCTGCAACCCTCATGTAACTTACCAGAAATACAGCCATAGGCAGAAACATAAAAACACTGCACCACCACCCTCCTCAGCCCCTCCTGAGACCCCGTGGCCTGCAGAGAGTCAGGCATGGGCATGAGAGAGGAGTCCAAGATGTGACTGCCCTACAAGGGTTGACCAGGGTTAGCTTTTTCCCTGGCCCTACCACCTGATGCAGGACACTGTTGATTAGAAAAAGGGGCAGCTATCTTCTCACACCTGACCCTGTTGCCCAGCCTCCCCCAGCCTTTGGTCACCTTCCCTTGGCCCTGTCCTGGACATGGAGGGGCCATACCTGTCACTCTGGGACACAGACTGCCCCCTGTCCAGACCTCCCACCAGTCTTGGTTTTGGCAGCCACATCACATGTTGGCTCCCCTGACCTCTACTGCCAAGGCCAACAGATCTTCCTGGGGTTTTTTCTTACATGGTGTTTATTTTCTTCACTGCACATTTCCCCTTCCCCAGGAATGAGGTTATTTATTTGTACCCAATTATAGATTCTTACATTTATCCTGCTAACATTTATCCCATTAGCTGTGGGCCTTTTGCCCAGCGTACCAATCCATCCCCGGGGGTTCCCTGACCTCTCCTCTGATAGACTGGGCTGTAGGGTCTACGGTAGGAGCAGTGGGGTCTCTCTGGTTCACCAAGGCCTTCCCAGAGCCTCTGGCTACTCACCTGGCCCATAAGGATGTGGTTCATGTGGGAAGCTTCCACAGTGGCCCAGGGCCCTCTCTTGTGGGTTGTGTCCACCCCTACCTCATCTGTGAGTCTTTTTGGGAAAGAAGGTGAGGAGAGAGTGGCAGCCAGCCCTGGTGTTTGCCTCTCTCTAACAAGTGCTCTGAGGCAGCCTCTTCACTCTGCAGCCTGGGCAGGACCCCATCAGGCCCACTGGTCTGAGAACTGAGCACACCATCTTTTCCCATTGCAAATGGTGGCCCTGCCTGTACACCAGCTTTGGACACCTTGTCTCTGAGCTCAAATTTCCCAGGGCATAGCTCTAACAAGATTACCCCCAAGTGCCAGTCCCTGGAGCCTGAGATGATCAGAGTCTGCTTCCTGGTGAGGGTGAGGGGGCTGCTCTGGATGAAGTAGGGGAGCGTGTCCCCCCACCTGAATGGCCACTCAGTCTGCCTGAACATCTGAATGTGGGCCCTGGGGGTGCTATACTGTTGTAGGGCAGGCCAGGGGACTCATGCCTTCAAGAGATGGCAGTTCTTTGTCTTTGCTAACTGGGCTTACCTTCCCTGCCATCCAAGTGGCGTGTCTAGGGAGGCCATTTCCTGACCAGCATTGCTGTCAGCTTCTGTGGAAATGCTGGGGGTCACGTCCTCAAGAGCCCTTTATTTCCCCAAAACAGTAGCTCACTTGTGCCTTTGACAGTGCCATTCTCACTCCCATAATACACTCAGAGCCAGTCTGGTCACTGTTGGCCATCTCTGCACTGGGCACCTGTGCCAGGGAGCACCTGGGCATCCTGTCTTTTCCACCGTTTATTTGGGCAGTGGCTGGTGGCCCTTGTGCTGTTCTTGCCTCCACTGTTCTCGCTGGGTGATGTTGGACTGGAGGACCTGGTCACTGTGTGTTGAGTGTCCCATATTGTACAAGGGGAGTGATAATGACATTTGTCTCTGGGGTAGCTCCAAGAACTAGATAATAAAGCCTTTAGGGCTGGGCCAGGACAGAATCACTTGGGCCAAGGGGACCCTCACGCTGGGTCAGAGCTGACTAGGGAGTGAGGGGGTCAGAGGGCTCAATACAGGACTCAGAAGGGACTCTTCCTCATTTTTTTTTTTTTTCCGTTCCTGATGGAGAAATGTGAACAAACCTCTCCAGCCTTGGCCAGGTTCCTGTGGCTGCTGTGGGAAGGAGGTAAGGGGTTGGGGTTTTGGACAGTAGGCCCCACAGTCATCCCAGCCTGGCCCTGCATGGTCTCCAAGCCCATTTGGGACCCCACCAGCATGGCTGGGAGCCCTTGGCCTTGGACTGCAGGCCCATGTCTATCTTCGCCTGCTCTTTACCTTTCTCTGAAGTCATATCCTGGCAGTCTGGTGTTAGGTACCCACCATGTCAAGAGAAGACACTGGCTCTGTTGTCACAGGTCTTGTGAGCCAGACCATGTAGGTTTCGGGAGGGTGGGGGAGACCTGATGAAGGGTTTTGAAGGATTTTGAAGGATGAGCAGGAGTTTGCTGGTGACTCCAGGGAATTGGGATGCCCCAGGTGGTGTGAGAGGAGGAGGCTGAACTCAGATCCTTTAGCTCAGCCCCAGACCGAGAAAACCTGGGTTCAAATTCTGCCAATCACTGTTCAGCAGGTGGTCCAGGTGAGTGTGGTTGGGAAGTGGGAGTGGGCCTGCCCAGACTCTTGCTCTCCATCCTTTTGTCCTTCTGTTCATTTTGTGCCTTGGGCTATCATTCACCTGTCCACACCTCAGTTTCCTGATCAGTAAAATGGGTTACATGAGGCTTCTGTGGGGCTTTCTCAGCACAGATTTATTAGATTTTCTTGTTTTGCCCTGGCTAGGTAGGTTGGAGTGTTGTCCCAATCAGCCAAATTGAGGGTTCAATCTCCCATACAAGCATTGTATGGGATCAGTGGGATGGGTGGAGATGGAAGAAGGTATAGAGGGGGTAAATGGTAATGGAAAAATAATAAAAAATAATGTAAAAATTAAATTATATTACATTACAAAAAAGAATCAACCATTGAATACATAAAATTAAGTGGAACAACGACTTGATAGTTCTCTCTCCCTCTCTCTAAAATAAAATTTAAAATTATTTATTTTATTGATTGGTTGAGTCTTGTATACACCCTGACCAGGGATTGAATCTGCAACCTTGGTTTATTGGGACTACGGTCTAAGCAACTGAGCAGGGCTAAATTTTCTTCTTGTTCTTGGCTCTGAAGCAGCCAGCTCAGAGAGGATGTTAGGTCCTGGGGGCTGGGTCATTGGCCCCCTTCTTCCTTGTTGCCTGAGGATGGTGGCTTGGAGGCTGTGCAACCACTTCATTGGTTTTTTGTTCACTCTGTTCTGTGTGCTAGGTCGTGGGGAGACAGCAGGGAAATGATACTGTCCAAGATCCTGCCCTTGAGGAAGACTGTCAAAAAACAAATAAGTAAAACTAGGAGAGTGTCGGAGGGTGGTGAGAGCTACGGAGGAAAGGCAGGGGATGGGAGTGGGAGTGTTGGAGGGAGTGAGGTTTTAAGAGGACTTCTGGGAGGGCCTTCTCCTTGATCAAGTGCCATCCGAGGCACCACATGGAGGAGAGGAGGGTGGGAACCAGGCCAGTACTTGAGGAAGAACATTCCAGGCAAAAGACAGTGTGCACTTGCATATCTGTGAGTCCCAGTGAGAAGGCCCATGTGACAGGAGTGAAGTAAGCAAGCAGGAGAGAGGGGATGAGGGCAGGGAAGGAACAAGGGCAGGTCATGCAGGGCCTTGTGGGTCTTGAGGAGAACTTGGGCTTTTACTGCTAGGAGGCAGGATCCCAGGAGGGCGGTGGGCAAAAGAGGGGCAGGCCCCGACTCAGGAGCTCACAGATACCCCCTGGTGGCTGCGGTGAGGAGAACATTCTGTTGGTTGAGGGTGAGAGAAAACTCTAGGACACCAGGAACGGGCTGGTACAGCAAGCAACCAGGGAAGAGATGGAAGCTGCCTGGACTAGCTAGGGGCTGTGATGGTGGTAAGAAGTGGGGGGAATCCTGACATGCACATGTGACATTTTTTATCGGGGCTGAGGATGACCAAGCCTGCAGCACCCAGTTCTTCACTGGGCAGATCTACCCTCAGGTGCCAGAACCCAAGGCTCACACTTGGAGCGGGGAGATCCATGTGGTTTCCAGGTGGGACATCTGGTCAGACTCCGTGTGTTGTTCCTTCTGTGCTGCACATAAACTCATGTATGTGTGCACACACACACACCCCCATAGACACAATTCCCCTCTGGTGTGCCCTGGGACTGAGGACAGCCCTCCTGAGCCCAGGACCTTCCTAGACCATCTCGAGTGGCCCCACTCCTAATGGGATAGACCCACCGGGGCTGCTCTGCCTTGCTTCCTCATTCTTGTCCTGTGTGTCCCACCAGGGTAGTCCAACTCTGGGAGTGGGGTGATGGGAAGGCTAGAAGGTTTTGTTCCCTCTCAGCTACAATCCAGAGAGCACCTTCCTGTTTTAAAGGGCAAGTTGGCTATGTTGAGTGGAATATTGGTTTGCTTGCAACTGCCTTCCATGAGGAAGTAGCAGGGTGGGCATGGGGTGTGAGGCTTCCCATTTTCTGTTACTCAAAACTCCAGAGCCAGATCCTTGTTGGTAGGAACCTGGTGGAACAAATAACAATTGTTTCCCCACCTGTCTAGGTGGGCTGGGTGCTACCTGAGTTCTGATCCTGTAAACTCTTATGTTTTCTTTCCTGAAGTGGCTCTTGTTCCTCTTTTTCTTTTCATACTTTTAGAAAAGGCAGTCCAGAGAGGTTAAGTGACTTGCCTCAGGTTGCCTAGCCACAGAGCTTACTTGGGCCACAGGGCTGCAATGGAAGTTTGGGGTTGATGGATCCCAAGCCTCCTGCCTGCTGGGATACCTGGGTCCCTGTGCCTTAGCTGGGGCAGCCCTGCTCTGAAGAACCAAACACAAGCAGGGTGTTGTGCTATCTACAGTGGCTGTGTTTCTAGAATCCTGGAGCTTCTGCACCAAGAAATGTGGTGCATCAGGTGAGGGGCTCTAGGACAGCTCTGATTCCACCCTGTTGTTGGGTGTCATGGTGGATGTGGGTAGCGTGTGGGTTTTGGTTTGGGGAGCTGCCTGCTCTGACCCATGGAGCTTCACCTATACCCCTCCCTGCCTCTACAGTGGTGCTTATTGGAGACTCGGGTGTGGGGAAGAGCAACCTACTGTCCCGCTTCACCCGCAACGAATTCAACCTAGAGAGCAAGAGCACCATTGGCGTAGAGTTTGCTACCCGCAGCATCCAGGTGGACGGCAAGACCATCAAGGCCCAGATCTGGGACACCGCTGGCCAGGAGCGCTACCGTGCCATCACCTCCGCGTGAGTGGCAGTGATGGGGAGATGCAGGAGACTATGGACATAGGGCCAGTGGACCCCGAAGGATGGGTAGGAGTTGGGCAGGAGGAGAAGAGGAAAACATAGCCCTGAGGTTGGCCCAGGGTGGAGGGACGAGACTTCCAGGAGCTGTGGGAACTTCGGGAAGACCATTGCCCACTCTTGATTACACTGTGACCTCAAGTGGGCAGGGCCCATGGCCCTGTGGGCCACTGCCATTTTGCTGGGTGTTGGTTGCATAGGGAAGGCTATTATCTGGGCCTGGAGAGGTCTATTCCACTCTGTCCACCCCAAGTCCTGCCTGCTTGGCCTGCCCTGCCTGGCTGTGTGCCCAGTCTTCCTCTTCCCTCAACTCCCCATGGCTACACAGCTATCAGGACCTACTTGAGCCACCTTCTCCCAGACCCCTCTGAACCTCCAGGCTATTCCCTTATTAGCTACTTGCTGTCCTCTGAATACCCTCCACTGAAGCCTGCTTACCTCCCCATCTCCTAATCTCTTGGGGTGGCTGTGTGTCCATCAGTCTCCTTGGTGGGCAGGCCATGGCAGGCGTTGGAGCTTTCACCCAGCAGCAGCCTTTTCCCTGCATAGGTACAGTTTCCTTCTCCTCTTTTGGTGAGTGACTTTTGAACTCAGGCCTTATACCTCCTTCTCAGGCCCCCACAGTCCTGAGCTGAATTGGGGCCACAGAGCCCTCCTTTGAGGCCATCGTGGCCACTCCTAAGCTGAGCTCTGCATGGGCCCAGGAGCTGCTGTCCACAGAGCCTTAGGAGCCCCCGTGGGGTGCTGGTAGGCAGCTCATTGATGGGCCCTGTCCTCTGTCCCCACAGGTACTACCGCGGTGCAGTGGGTGCGCTGCTGGTATATGACATTGCTAAGCACCTGACCTATGAGAATGTGGAGCGCTGGCTGAAGGAGCTCCGGGACCATGCTGACAGCAACATCGTCATCATGTTGGTGGGCAACAAGAGTGACCTGCGCCATCTGCGGGCTGTGCCCACTGATGAGGCCCGTGCCTTTGCAGGTGAGCGCCTGCTTGTCGGAGCGGGTTTCACTGAGGGTCAGGGCCTCTTGCAGGGGCTAGCTCCTGACAGCGGGACTGTGACTAAGGCCTCAGAAAAGTCTCTGGAAAGTAGGCAGCCCCTCCAGGTCCTTCCCATTTTCCCTGGCTGTGGGCATGGTTGCAGTGCCCTTCCCTCCCCAAGGAGTAGACATTGCAGTCCTACCCCCTTGTCCCCAGCCTTTCATTTCCTGGGCCAAGTAAGTGGATAGCACATAGGGGCTCCAAGAAGATACATGGGAGCCCTCCACTCACCTGGGCAATATTCTGTCTATTCTAGAGAAGAACAACTTGTCCTTCATTGAGACCTCAGCCTTGGACTCCACCAACGTAGAAGAAGCTTTCAAGAACATTCTCACAGGTGGACCAGGGCCTGGTGGGGGCCACAGGAACCCCAGCAGGCTCACCAAGGGTGGCATGGGAAGGGTACCAGCCACATTGGTCACATGCTCCATAATGTAGCCCCTGAACATTTGTTCCTTAAGCCTGCCACTCAGTCTGGACAGGAGGACAGACATGGCATGCTCCATGAAGTCTGGCCAGGTCCCACCTCATTGGCACTTAGGACCCAGAGACCCCCTGGACCTGGCTTCCTGGGATGGGCCCTGCCATGGCTCTACCAAGGAATACCTGGGAGGCAGGCAGGTGGTCTCAGGCCCAGAGTTCCTGGTCTTCTGGGAGTTTATTCTGAGGAAGAGGGGGTCTCTGTTCTTTAAGAAGAACCCTGAGCTTGGGAGGGTATCTCTGTGACCAGATGTGGGTTCTGTTCTTGCTGAGTGCACTGGGGGAACCCTTATGTCATGGGGTGTGAGTAGATCACAGTAAGGGCCTTTGGGAGGGGCACAGCTTTGGGGATATTCCCTGGAGGAGCATCCTGATGAGTACTATAGGGGACAGTCACCGCAGGCAGGGGCATGCAAAGCACTCACCTCGCATCCCCCCGTTGCAGAGATCTACCGCATCGTGTCACAGAAGCAGATTGCAGACCGCGCAGCCCATGATGAGTCCCCTGGCAACAATGTGGTGGACATCAGCGTGCCGCCCACTACCGATGGACAGAAACCGAACAAGCTGCAGTGCTGCCAGAACCTGTGACCGCCCGTGCCTCGTCCAAGCGTGCGTGCACATCCTCACCCTTCACCCACCCCTCACCATGTTTTCCCTGACCTGACCCTCTCTGTCCCTCTGTGACTGACTCCCACCCTCCCGCTGAGCTCTGCACAGTCAGCTGGGGCTTAGGAAGAACAGGAGTCAAGCGGCACCTCCTGTCCCTCTCATCCACCCCCAGGAAAACTTGAAGCCTAGCTGCTGCACCTGTTTTTTTTTGGGTCCCAGTGGGCCTCTGGGTGGGGTGGGCAGGGTGGTAGGATGGACAGGGCCAGCCAGAGGCAAGAAGATGGGCACACCGAGCAGGCTTCTTCAGCTTCCTACAGCAGACTCCAAGGAGTGATTACCTCCTTCCCTCTCTGGCCAGTTGCCTTAGCTGGCCCTAATCCCCACCTAGGACCCCACACTGGGCTGAAACCTGAAGAGCAAGTGACCAGGGGTAGAGGCTTGGGCAGAAACAGACTCTTGACACCCCACTCCCCACGCACAACCAGCACTGGCTCACACCTTTGACCTTGGCTTCTCCTGTGCGTGCGTGAATTCAGCTCAGCTTCTGCCTGTAGATTTATGCTGGGAGAAGACCTCCCCCTTCCTTTCTGCACGCAGCGCACTCCCCACCCCTTCCCATACCCTTCTCTCTGTCTTGTCTCCCTGTCTGGTCGGGAACCTGTTTGCAAGTGAAGCAATATCTCAGTGTTTTGTATATACAACCGCTCTTGTAGCCTCTGGTTTTTTGTTATTATAGAGAAACACAGATTCTTTATACACTTTGTAAGGTTGATGCCAAACCCCAGCTCTCAGATCTCTTATTATCTCTGTGGCCCTGCACTGTTGCCCCAATGCCTCATTTCTCTGGCCCATTACTAAAATGTGTCACCTGACTTCCTGGACAGAACCCTGCTGCTGTGCCTTTGTCTTCTTTCTCTCCACCAGGTGGTCACCCCTGAGCCAGGGCCCTTGCAACACACATCCTGCCAGGGGCTACACTGCCTGGGTCAGCTTGACAGGGAGCTAGAAGATCAGGCCTGAGCCTCCGCCCAGGACCATGCAGAGGCTTCCTGAGCTGACCATGGGGATTCCAGGGTGGGTAAGGGTGGGTCGGACCCTCTCCAGGTTACTATACCTGTGGCAGGGAGGCAGGGAAGGCTGGGGGTTTGACGTTAAACTCTGATCCTAGGACTACCAGCTCTTAAGACTTGAGGGTGGCCCTGTGGAGGGGATGGGCTGTGCCCACTGCTTTTACCTCCCTGCCTGAGGGGTTGAACTGCTAATTGCTTTCATATACTCCCCACCTGGCCGCCACCTGGGTTCCCACCAAGGACTGGCGAGAGGGGTTAGCCCAGATGTTGGTGTTTCTAGTCCCTACCTAGCTGTCTCCATCCTAGACTGACCTCTGAGGAGATGCTGGTGGTAGAGGTGAGGTGGATGGCCTAGGGTTCTTTCTCTTTTCTGATTCTCCCCTTGTCAAGGCAGGTAGGACTGGCCTGGGGGCCAGTTCCCAAAGTGGAGGAGACGGAGGTATAACCAGCCCCCTCCATGCACTGACAATATGACCCATTGTATATTTCCTCACTTGAGTGCCAGGCAGCTGTTCTAGAAGCTCCAGGCTCTGGCTAAAACCGCTTGTGCCCTTGACCCCTAGAGGAGCCACCAGGGAGAATTCCAAGCTCTGGCTTCCCTATTGGAGGAATGGTAGACCCACACATCCCTCCAAAAGAGCTCTGAGTCATAGGGGCTGTTTTGACAGGAGTTGGGGTGAGCCAGGGTTCATGCTCCTGGCTGAGGAGCATCCTGGGCTGGGGATCTGGTGGGGTGCACAATCCAGGGGCCATGTGCATGGACCCCAGGTTCCCTGGGTTTGGTAGGGTAGGCTGTGAAGAAAGCAGAGGGTGAATGAGAGTTTCAAGAGAGCTAGGGGAAACACTGAGGCACCTGGAAGGGTTTCAAGCAGTCAAAGATCAAATCTCTCAGGAACCTCAGGTTGGCCAGGCCCCACGCACATACCAGGGAACAAGACTGATGTGACTCTGTCCCCTCGGGTGCGATAGCCCAGTGATGCTATTTCAGTTACTCTAATTTCAGTGTTTTGTTTTTTAAATCTCAGTGGTTTAATAAGCATAGCTGGTTGGCTTTGTGCCAAGCACTGTTCAGGGTTTTTTGTTTTGTTATTTTGGTAAAATTTACTGTCTTAACCACTTTTTTAAAGACCTTATTTATTTACTTTTAGAAAGAGGAGAAAGGAAGGAGAATAAGAGGGAGAAAAACATCGATATGTGAGAGGTAATGGTTTGTCTCTTGCACTCCCCAACCTGGGGACCTGGTCCACAACCCAGGCCTGTGCCCTGACAGGGAATGGAACCTGGAACCTTTCAGGTTGCAGGCTGGTGCTCAATCCACTGAGCCACACCAGCCAGGGCCACCCCAATAAATTTTATTTTAAAAAGATTAATGTGAGTGGCTCTGCCTGGTGTGACTCAGTGGGTTGAGTGCCAGCCTGTGAACTTTAAGGTTGCCAGTTGGATTCCCTGTTAGCACAGGCCTGGGTTGCATGCCAGGGCCCCGTCTGGGGGTGTGTGAGAGGCAACCAATTGGTGTTTCTCTTGCACATACATGTTTCTCTCCCTCTTGTTCTCCTTCTTTTTCCCTCTCTCTAAAAGTAAGTAAATCTTTTTTTTTTTTTTAAGTTAAAGGGTGGGGGGGATATGTGAAAAGACAACATGTAACATGGGAGAAAGAATTTGCAATCCATACTCCTTATAGGAATACTTCACTGTGCATCTCTAAAACACAAAGACTTTTTTTGGTAACATAACCTCAGTACTATTATTACCCCTAAAGAAATGGGCAGTAATTCCTTAATATTGTCACATATCCAGCTAGTGTTCACATCTCCCTTTCTGGTTTAAATTTTTTAGTGATTTGTTTGAATCAGTATCCAAACATGTCCACTGGCTCAAGTGGTTGATGTGTTTCTTCAGTCTTTTAACCTATTGATCCTCCTACTTTGATATCTCTCTCTCTCTCTCTCTCTCTCTCTCTCTCTCTCTCTCTCTCTCTTTTCCTTTTATTTAAGAAGTAGGTCATTTGAATTATAGTTTCTCAGTCTGAATTTTGGTAATGGCTTCCCTATGGTGTCTTTCTTTTTGCTTTTTTTTTTAAGAAAGGATTTTATTTATTTTTAGAGAGGGGAAGGGAGGGAGAAAGACAGTGAAAGAAACATCGATGTATGATAGGTACATTGATTGGTTGCCTCTCACACACTTCCATCTGGGGACCTGACCCACAGCCCAGGCATGTACCCTGACCAGGAGTTGAACCAGTGACCTTTCAGTTTGCAAGGGGTCACTCAATTCACTGAGCCATGCCAGCCAGGGCTCTTTTTGCTTTCTAAAAATTTGATATAAAATTCCAGTAGCATAAAATTCACCATTTTAACCATTTTAAAATGTACATTCAGTGGTAGTTACTATATTCAGAATATTGTGCAATCTTCATTATCTAATCCTGACCCTTTTCACCACTCCAAAAAGAAACCCTAGTACCCATTAAGCAGTAACTCCCATTTCCTTTCCCCTAGCCTTTGGCAACCACTCCCTCTCTCCATAGACCTATGGTGTCATTTGACATATCCTTTTGTCCCCATCATTCCCTGTAAATTAGTAGATCTAGTGGTTGCTCAGATTTAGGATTGAGCACCTCATAGGTGATGTTGCGCACATACACGGGAGGCAGATGTCAGCATGCCTCTCATTTATGGTATTAGCAGCTTCTACAAAGCATCACCTAGCTTCATAATCCACAAGGGGCTTCAAAGGGGCGATACTCAAATTTTATTCCCTCTTTATTTCTGAAATACATCAATTAAAAAAATTTCCCCTCGCCTTATGTGTTCATTCTGAGCTACAGATTGTATAGGTCAGCATAAATGCTTAATTATTTTCTTTGCTTGTCCATTTTCAAATTCATAATTTTCAGGATTATGGGATGGCTTCCAAAGTCTTCAAAGGTAACTTATTAATTTTCATTTAAAATGTATGGATTTAGCCCCTTTCTTGGGGCCAAGCTTTCAACCACTGTGCCCAATAGGAGTGGAACTGGGTAGGGGCATTACATCTGGGGCTGACTCTTGCCCAGTGTATCTAGGAGTTTGGTTACACACAGGTAGGTTGGAGGGTGGAAACATGAGTAAATTCACCGAGGATCATGGGAACCAGGTTTCTCACTGTCAGAGAAGGAAGTTAGAAACATGTAAAGAGGTTGGGATAATTCTTGATGTTGGATTAGAATAGAGGTATTGGTGTGCATTCATGGTTTTAGTGATAGAGAAGTAAATGTATATGTGTACATACATACATATGAATTACAATGAGACAACCAAGAATTAATGATACTGTGGTAGCAATGAGCACACCTAGCACTTAGGTCTTGGTTTCTAAATATCATTCATACTAAAAGGAACCAGGACTCCTTGGAGAAATGGTTAATTCTAGAGCTGACGTAGGAAAATTTTCAAGAAAATGCCACCTTGAAACATCTTGCTGAGCCAGTAAGTATGGAAGTGCTGAAAGTTGAAATTAGAAAAATTATTTAGCAACCATTATATGATAAAAGAGACAGGGATGGGTAACATCCCAGTGCTACTCCCTTCTTTTTTTTTTTTTTTTTAAGGAATTTATTTATTTTTAGAGAGGTGAAGGAGGGGAAAAAGAGAAATATCAATGTGTGGTTGCTTCTCACATGACCCCCACTGGGGGCCTGGCGTGCAACCCAGGCATGTGCCCTGCCAGGGAATCAAACCAGCGACCCTTTGGTTTGCAGTCCATGCTCAATCCACTGGGCTACACCAGCCAGGGTCCTTCTTTCTGCCTTGATTGAGGATGTGATGGTTGGAGCTACACCAGCTGTCTTGCTACCATGAGAAAAAGGCCAAGAGATTCTCAGTTGTTGACCCTACCATCATTTGACCAAACCAGTGCCAGCAGCCATCTTCTTCCAGAATTATTTTATTTTTCTAAAATTTAAAATGTTTAATTTTTATTTATTTTAGAGAGAGAGGGAAGGGGAGAAAGTTGCAGGGGGAGAGAGAGAGAGAGATTTGTTGTTCCACTTTGCATTCAATGGTTGATTCTTGCATGTGCCCTGACCAGGGATTGAACCCGCAACCTTGGCATATCAGGAGGATGATCTAACCAACTGAGCTACCCATTCAGGGCCTTCCTCCAGAATTCTTTCGAGTAAAAATGAAAAACGCTTGTTAAAGCCAACCACAAAAATTGGCTCATCAGTGGATATTAAATCTGATGTGTAAAGGTTTGTTGAGAAACAAGATCTTAATTAGTTTCAAAGTATTTTCCTGTAAACCAGTTACTAACAAGTACAACATACTAAGTCATGCTGGAGAAGCCTGGTAAACAATTTTAATCAGGTTAGCATAATCAGTGATGGGAGAAATCAACATTCTCTGTGCCCTGATACATATATGCACTAAGAACACCATCACTACTGTGGTTCCTGTCCCAAATGCATAAAATATTAGGAAGTATTAGATAAACACCAGTTGAGAGGCTTTCTACATTACTAGCCTGTAATCTTCCCAAGTATCAAGGTCATGAAAGACAAGGCAAGACTGAGGAACTGTTCTAGACTTAAGGAGACTGAATTAGATATAATGTGATCCTGGGATGGATTCTGGAGCTTTGAAGGACTTTATTGAAACTATGAATAGCATTTGTAGATGACATGGTAATAGTAGATCAATATTGATTTTCCGATTTTTAAGGTTCTACTGAGGTTATTTGGAAGAGTGTGCTTATACTTAAGAAAAATACACTGAAGTATTGATTGATGAGATACCATGTGTGTACCTGATACTAAAAGGATTCTGAAATGTTAACAATTAGGCAAAAGGTTTTCAGGAGCTCTGTGCATTATTCCTGTAACTTTTATGTAAATTTGACATTATTTGAAGATAAAAAATTAAAAACCCAGTACATAGATTTAAACATTTGATGTGTTTTGATCTGCAATCATTATCCTTATTAGAGGCCAAGTTGTCCAGTTTGTGGCCAGTGGAAGCTTCTTCTGGTTGGCCCCCACTGAAACTACATTAGTAGGTAATGTCATTGATTCTTTGATAACTCTTGTGCTTTCAGGTGTATCATGATGTGTCAGGTTTCTCTGATCTATTATAGAGAGAGAGAGGAAAGGAAAGAGAGAAACGTCGACTTCTTTTCCACCCACCCATGTATGCATTGGTTGACTTTTGTGTGTGCCCTGACTGGGAATGGAACCCACAACCTTGGTGTATCAGGATGATGCTCTAACTAACTGGGCTACTTGACCAGGATCCCTAGTTCTTTGGATTATAAATGGTATTTTAAGACCACAAGCTTAGGGAGTACTCACTGCAATTAGATTGATTGGTCTTTGTTTCTGATCATTTTAGTAGATAAAAATAAGAAATGTTTGCCTTTTATAAAAATAAAATACTTCATGATACTCCCAATTCAAATTCAAGACTACACGGGTTTTATTTAAAATGATTAATCTTACATATATACCCCCATCGCTCCCTCTGAAAATCCCAGTTTTTGACACCAGCACAATTGGTTTGACAACCAACTCCTTTGGTTTATCTCATACTACACATTCAGCATGCTTAGAACAACAGTTTTAACACCACTTCTACCAATATAGTAGTGGTATGCACAATCAAATTATTGTGTTTTAAAGTCACTAGGAGTTTAACTGTTTTGTCACTAACGATACACAAGTTCATTAGTTTTACTTTTGTTTTCAGGGATATCTTTAAATTTTGTTTTATAATTATATAAAATACTTGTAGAATCAAATATATAAAAATGCTGTGATTTATCTGTTCATTAAAAATAATGAAATAAGCTAGTATAACACAACAGAACTTAAACAGTTGAGCCGATCTATACATTAAATAAAGGAGGGGCAGGACAAGAAAGGAGTATTGAAGCTTTTTGCGTGTACTTGAACTGTTTGCCTAGGACTTTCCTCTTTCCTTCTAGTTAACCTCCACTCACACCTTGTCATTTTAACTGCTTCTTCATCAAAGACATATTTTGGGATTTTCCAAATTATTCCGTGATATGCACTCCCTCACTTGCTACAATTTATCACCATTGTAATTAATAATAACACAATTAGTGATTTTATGTCTGTCTCACTCCCTAGATTGAGGTCCATAAGGGCAGCAATTTCTCTTACTCAGTATTGTATCCCCAGCGTCTAGCACAGTGCCCATTCATAATAGGCTCTCTTATTGATGTTTATATTACATCTAGTAGGTGAATCTATTGCATAAATAAATAAATGAATGATATTGGCTTCAGCCCTTCCACGGTCTCCTAACCTCTCTAAGCTTCTACATTCTCTCTGTAAAATGTGACCATACGTTGTCTTCCTCCCTCAGGATTGATGGGAAGCGTAAGGGAGGTGATGAACACTCAACTCAAATCACTGCCGGGTGTCAATTCTGTAATGGTTTTATTATTAACAAGCACGGGTCCTCGGCAGGTGGCGCCAGTAGTCCCGCTCAGACCCGGTGTCGGGTTGGGGAGGGGCCAAGACTGGGAGCGGGGTCAGTTGGGGGCGGGGCTAGAGCGCGGCAGAGGCGTAGCCAGAAGCTGCGGTTTTGCGTGGCCTGTGAGGCCCAGAATGAGGCTGTCGCCTCCCGCCCCGCCTTCTAGGGCGGGACGTGCTCGGTTATTGGCCAGTGCGACGGAGACTGGCTCACCATTAGTCCGTGGCACTGTCGGGTTAGCAGGCGGTGTCCAGACTCAGGTGCCAGCGGGAGCTGAGCAAGCGGCGCTGACTGGACCGGCCGGGCCGGGACCCGGGCTGGGGCGAGCGGAGGGTCCTGCGCGGCCTCCCGGCCCGGCCGCGGATCAGGTGGGCATGGGTGGTTGGGTGGGGTTGGAGGACGTCGGTCCACAGGTCATCGCTGAGTTCGAGGCCCGAGCATGGTCCCGGGCGGGGCGGCCGGGCTCCGACCCTTGGCCTCTGCCTTCCCTGAACGAGGGGATGGTAGTTACTGTCTCGAGGGATGCGGGAGGTGTCCGAGCCTCGGTTTCTCCATCTGTGAAAATTGGTCATCCCAGCGCCAACCTAATGGGGCTGATCCAGGAGGTGGCTGATGAAGAGAGCTTCTGGCACACAGTAGGCGGTCAGTAAGTGGCCAGTATCCTTCCTCAACCTCCTCCTCAAAGGGGATCTGCCTGGAAAATAGTAAATATAGTGAACCCGTTACCGTATAGAAAGGACTTGCTTGGCAGAGTGCATGGCTGTTAGTGGGTGCTCAAAACAGTTTATATGATTGGTTCATTTAGTCCTGAAGGGCTCATAATAGGTGCAAGTACTGGGTATGATCCCTCTTATATAGATGAGGAAATCGAGGTTCAGAGAGGTCAAGTTTTTGCTTAGGGCTACACTGCAAGTAAGAGCAGAGCTGGTGTTCGAACCTGGCCTCTAATGCAGGGTCAGGGAATTACCTACTGAAGGGCACATAGGAGCCTCTCTGGTGAGTGAAGAGGAATGAATGCATTTCACAGGCTCTATATTTATCAAAACAAAACGAAGCAAAAAAAAAAAAATTGGTGAGCATTTATTGAGCATTTACTGTGTGCCAGGCTCTGACTGTGCTTTATCTTATCAAACCCAACAGTTCTGTAAGCTGATGATGACAATTATAATAAGAGGTAATATTTATTGACTTCTTAATATTTATGGAATTTTGAGCTGGATATACTTTGACTACCATTTTATAGAAGAGAAAACCAAAGCCAGAGACTGATGCAGCTGGCCTCAGATCACAGTGTGGGGAGTTAGGGTCCTCTGACTTCTTTCAGTTTCCTGTCTTCAGCAAAAGGAGACTGGGGCAGGTGTGGGAAGGTTGTGGTGCCATAGCATCACCCAGACAGTCCCAGCCAAGGGTGAGCTTCACTTCACTGGAGGAATTGATCCTGGGGGCTCCTTCTCAGGAAGCCCTTCAGCAGATACAGTCCACCAACTCCATCAACTTCACAGAGAAGGATGAGGCCCAGAAAAGCCAAGTGACTTGTCCCAGGACACACAGCATCAGTGACAGAGTCAGGACTTAAAAAAAACCCACGTCACCCTGGCTGGTGTTGCACAGTGGGTTGGGTATTGTCTCACAAACTGAAAGGTCACTGGTTCGATTCCTGGTTAGCGCACATGCCTGGTTATGGGCCAGGTTCCTTGTTGGAGTTGCACAAGAGGCAACCAGCTGATGTTTCTCTCCCTCTTTCTCCCTCCCTCCCCCTCTCTAAAAATAAATAAATAAAATGTAAAAACAAAAACAAAAAACAGGTCTTTTGAGTCCCAGACCCACTCACTGGACTAATTTTAAATTTTGGCACTGTCTCTTCTTAGCTGTGTGACCTTGGGCAAGTAACTGCCCCCGTCCGAGCTTTAGTCTCAAATGGGGATAATTATTGGACTTTCTTCGCAGGTTTGTTGTGAAAACTCAGTGAAATCCATCTCCAGGGCACTGGGTCAAGTTTGCCCAGCAGCCTCAGAGATGAATGCAGACTGTCATTCTAACCTTGTGTCCAGCCTTTTTAAAGATTTAATTTATTATTAGAGGGAGGGGAAGGCAGGGAGAAAGAGAGGGAGAGAAACATTAACTGTTTGCCTCTCTTATGCACCCCATCTGGGGATCCATGTGCCCTGTCTGGGGACCAGGCTACAACCCAGGCATGTGCCCTGACTGGGAATCAAACTAACAACTTTTCACTCTGTGGGATGACACCCAACCGAGACACACAGGTCAGGGCAGGACCTTGTTCTTAAGAATGCAGATCTGTTCTTACAGAGTAGGGGCTGAGAAATTAATGTAGCCACTCTGTGCCAGACTTAGGGCCAGGTGCTGGGGACAGTGGAGAACAAGTCCAACTCTGTCCCTCCTTCACAGAGCTCAGTGAAGCATGAAAGACAGACATGGTTATACAAGTAGATGAAGAAATAAGAGCATTTTGGAGTGGGGCCCATTCTGTGAAGGCAATAATGTGGACAATGGAACTTTAGCTGGGGTGATCAGGGAAGGCCTCTCTGGGGAGGAGACCTTTGAAGGGGCACTTAACTGTTTAGAGTTTAGTGAGCTTAATACAGTAACAGTATGCAGTAAGTCCGTAAGAGTAATTGCTGTTATTTTTTTAAAGACTTTATTTATTTATTTATTTGTTATTTATTTATTTATTTTTTAGAGAGAGGGAAAGGGAGAGGGAGGGAAACACTGATGTGTGAGAGAAACATCGATTGGTTGCCCCTCACACCCCCTCAACTGGGGACCTGGCCCACAACCCAGCCATTTGCCCTGACCAGGAATCAAATCATTGACCTTTGGGTTCACAGGCCAGTGCTCAATCCACTGAGCCACACTAGCCAGGGCAATTGCTGTTATTATTTTGGTCATTTGCAGGCCTTGCATTTGCAGATCTACCTGCGAGTTTTTTCCTCCCTGATAGTAAAAGAAATGGTAGAGCTAATGTACATGAGCTGTGATGATTCTTATAATGCCCAATTCCTCGCAGGAAGGTTAAAGCTGATCCTTGGAGGGGCAGGAGCATTCCCTTGGGTAGGCCACTGGCTCCTCTGCTGACCTCTGGGCTGGAAGATCTGGTTGAAATCACATGGAAGGGACAGCAATGTACACAACATGGCAGGCTGGCTATTGTCCCTCAGTGTTATCTCCATCTGGCACCCTTCCTCCTTGCTTCTCTTTCCTCTGGCTGATACTTGTTTATCTGGCCTTGCTGTGGAGGCTCAGAAGGGCATGTTGGGCTACACCACTGCTGGTCCAGCTATTCAGAGGTCACCAGTACTTGTCGTCAATCACTTGTGGTCTCCTGGAGTCAAGGTGGGCTATACCTGCAGTTCTCGAATTCACTCCTTCTGAGCTCTAGCACTGAGGCAGCAGCTTGAAAGGCAGACTGTCCTGGTGCAAAATGTTAGTCAATAACTTCACGCTGCTTTTCCCTGACTCTGTCTCTTTGGGTCTCAGATTTTAACTGGCAGTAGTTGGTTAAAGCCAACTGTGGGTTACACAGTGAGTAAGGGGAGGTCTTGATTCAAAGCTCCTGAGATAAAGGGTGAGGTAACTTGGGGCAGGCCCTTAGCTTCAGGGTATCTGCACTGACCTCCATAGGCATTGAGAGGGGCACCTAGTACTTTCGTGAAATTCTCACAGGGAAACATGAACAGTTTTTGGCTGGTTCTGGGAGGGACGAGGGGGTTGCCAAGGGTTCCTTCTGGCAATTCAAACCTCAGAGTGGGGTCCCAAATTCTACTTAAGTCACCCACCCAGAGCTGACTTCGGATTGCTGCCTGAGACTTTAGCTATCTGCCATGGCTTCACCTCCAGGCCTACAGCAGCTGCTGTGGTGGGCACAGGGGCTGCCAAGGTCCTCCCCAGCCTGGGCCACTTCCTTTATGGCATTAAGTGTCAAGGAGTTCACAGCTGTACAAGAGGCCATGAACCAGACTGATCAAGGTCACTCACCATGCTTGTCTGTGGGGCCAGATTGCTAGGTCTGCTCTGCCTCTCGCAAAAGCAGGCTAACCTGTTCTAAGCTCAGCCCTGGGAATTCAGTCCATGGAGAACCAGTTTCCTCATGGTTGGTGGGCATGGTTCTGGCATTGGAAAGCACCAAGAAGAGGGCCTGCCACACAGCAGGTGCTCGGTAATTGTTAGGTGCTGTTACCGTATCTGGAAATGTGAATTTGGGGGTAGCCTGCAAGGTTTGAAGGCTGGACAGGGCTGGCTTTTGTTAGGAGACTTAGAAGTATTATAACAAGTCCTTGTTGTATGCTAGGCCTGGGCTGATCTATATGTGCGATCTCTTTGAATCTTCACAATCCCTACAAAGCCCCATCCTACAGACTGGGCAACAGAGGCTGAGACTGCTGAATTCAAACCCTGCTCTGTGTCCAGCCCACTAGCCTTGCCCCTCACCTCCCTGTTGGCTTCTCCCCAGGCTCCTGGGACCATGGGTCTAGGGCTCTGAAGTCCCTGTGCTCCCTATGGCCATGACGACGGGTGATTGCTGCCACCTGCCTGGCTCCCTGTGTGACTGCTCCAACAGCCCCTCCTTCTCCAAGGTCGTGGAGGCCACAGGCCTCGGGCCACCTCAATATGTGGCACAGGTGACTTCAAGGGAAGGCCGGCTCCTCTCAACTGTCATCCGGGCCTTGGACACACCAAGGTGAGTAGTGACCGAGCAGCTATACTTACCTCCACTCAATTATTCTCTGGGCCCAGTGATTTCCTCCCAGTCTGGGGCCAGAAATCTAACCATCTGGATGGGTCAGGGAAATGAGCCCAGGCTGAGCAGGTCTGATTCTTCAGGAAAAGCCAAAATTCCAGGTTGTTATGTGCAATCAGAAGATGAAATGTGGTGAACAGCTCATGCTTTGGAGAGGCAGTGTGAGGAAGTGGTTAGAAGTGCAGAAGGTGACTCCCAGCACCTGGGCTGACATGCTCAGGGCAGCCTTCCTTCCCTGTGTGACCTGGGACAAGTTGCCTCACCCCCATATCTCTAAATTGGAGGTACAGAGTGCCCACGAGTGGGTTTTCCACCTTGTTGGCATTCGAGAAATATGTTGTAACCTCGGCGTTGGCCTTCCAGACCCACCTGTGAGCTAAATCTGCCTAGTTCACCATTTCATCATCAGTTCCAAGAAAAAGAGTTTTAAAGCAAACTCCACACAAATTTAAATCCAGCTGAACTCACTAAAATAGCCATCAGTTTTTCAAGTTTATTGTTTATTTGCTATGACTCAATTCAGAAGCTTTTCTCCCAATTTTTTTTTGTGTTTAAATACACATAATGTTTACCATCATAACCATTTTAAGTGCACGGTTCAGTGGTACTAAGCACATTCACATTGTTGTGCAGCCATCACTGTCATCTGTCCCTATAATCCTTTTCATCTTGTCAATCTGAATCTCTGTCCCTGTTAAACAAAAAGCCCCCTTCTCCTCCCCGGCCCCCAGCCCCTAGCATCCACATCTACTTTCTTTTTTTTTTTTTTTTAAGATTTTATTTATTTATTTTTAAAAGAGGGGGAGGGAAAAAGAGGGAGAGAAACATCAATGTGAGATCAGTTGCCTCTCCTACGCACCCCAACTGTGCCCTGACCAGGGGCCAAATCTGCAACCCAGGCATGTGCCCTGACTGTGAATAGAACTGGCAACCTTTCGCTTTGCAGTACAACACCCAAGCTACTGAGCCCCACCAGTCTAGGTCCCCTATGACTTCATATGAGTGGATTCCCACAGTATTTGTCTTTTTCTGTCTGGCTTATTTCACTGAGCATAATGTTGCTGAGGTTCATTCATATTGTAGCAGGTGTCAGAATCAATTCCTAACTTTTCAAACATAAAAAAGAAGCAGATGGAAGCTTTGCAGGGCTTTGGAGGCAGCTCACTGCCACTCTTTGCCTGGTTGTCACTTCTTCCAGGAAGTCCTGCTGGAACCCAGATGAGATTGGGGATTTTCCTTCCAGACTTCTCCAAGGCAGGTTTTTTTTGTTTGTTTGTTTCCATGCTTTTATTTATTTATTTTACTCTTTTATGTTGCATTTTTTTAATCGTCACCCAAGGATATGTTTATTGATTTTAAAGAGAGAGTAAGAGACAGAGACAGAGACAGAGAGAAAGAGAGAGAGAGAGAAACATTGATGTGAGAGAGAAACATCAATCAGCAGCCTCCTGTATGTACCCCTACCAGAGATTAAACCTGCAACCTGGGCCCTGGTTGGCATAGCTCAGTGGGTTGAGTGCACGCCTGTGAACCAAAGGGTCCTGGTTTCATTCCCAGTCTAGGGCACATGCCTGGGTTGCAGGCTGGGTCCCCAGTAGGGGGTGTGTAAGAGGCAACCACACATTGATATTTCCCTCCCTTTCTCCCTCCCTTTCCCATTCTCTAAAAATAAATAAATAAAAATTTTTTTAAGAAAAGAAGCCCCTGCAACCTGAGTATATGCCCTGACCAGGGATCTTACCCACAATCTTTTGGTGTGTGGGACAATGCTCCAATAAGCTGATCCACTCAGCCAGGGCTATGTTGTCTTTATTTTTAATTATAGTTGACATACAGTATTATATTAGTTTCAAGTGTACAACATCATGATTTTCTTTTCAACATCGTGATTCAACATTTATATACAGTGATCCCTCACCTATTGCGGGAGTTACGTTCCAGAGGCCCCTGCG
The DNA here is from genome assembly GCA_004027475.1 of Anoura caudifer. Taxonomy (NCBI): domain Eukaryota; kingdom Metazoa; phylum Chordata; class Mammalia; order Chiroptera; family Phyllostomidae; genus Anoura; species Anoura caudifer. The sequence continues at coordinate 96,575 of PVKU01004157.1, forward strand.
ATAGGTGAAAATCCGTGAAGTAGTGGCATTGTATTTATTTTATTATTTATATATATTTTAAGGCTTTATAAGCCCTTCCCACAAGCCTATAAACCTTTTCCACTCTCTTATTAACCTTTCCCACACTCTTACAAACACTTCATATGCTCTTAAACACTTTCTACACTCTTAAACCTACGTAATTTTAACAACATATAAAACTCTATATGGGTACTCACCAGTGAAGTATACAGTCATCCTGCCTCGATATAGCGAGGGATGACTGTATCTTACACAAAGTGATCAGCACAATAAGTCTAGTAACATGGTCATTACAATATTATTGACTGTATTCCCTATGCTATACACTATGTCCCCATGACTTCTTTTATAACTGGAAGTTTGTATGTCTTTTTTTCTTTTTTAAGATTTTATTTATTTATTTTTAGAGGGGAAGGGAGGAAGAAAGAGAGAGAAACATTAATGTGTTGTTGCCTCTCGTGCGCCCCCTACTGGGGACCTGGCCTGCAACCCAGGCATGTGCCCTGACTGGGAATCAATTGGCTACCCTTTGGTTCACAGGTGGGCCTCAGTCCACTGAACCACACCATCCAGGGCAGAAATTAGTACTTCTTAATTCCCTTATCCTTTTCACCCATCACTTCACCCTAGTCCCCTGTGGCAACCATCAGTTTGTTCTCTGTATTTATGAGTTTGTTTCTGTTTTGTTTTGTTTGTTCATTTATTTTGTTATTTAGATTCCACATATAAGTGAAATCATATGGTATTTGTCTTTCTCTGACTTCATTTAGCATACCCTATAGGTCCATTCATGTTGTCACAAATTGTAAGATTTCATTTTTTTAATGGCTGAGTAATATTCTGTTACATATATTTACTATATCTTCTTTATCCATTTGTCTATTTATAGATACCTAGATTTTTTCCATGTGTTGGCTATTGTAAGTAATGCTGCAATGAACATAGGGGTGCATGTGTCTTTTTGAGTTGGTGTTTTTGTTTTTATTAAATGCTCAGAAGTAGAACTGCTGGGTCATATGGGAACTTTATTTTTAATTTTTTGAGGAATTTCCATATTGTTTTCTTTAGTGGCTACACAAGTTTACAGGGTGTTGAGTTTCAAGCCTGTATTTCCATCAGATCCCTCAAAGGCAAGACCGTGTTCTGGTTGGGAGTAGGGGGATACTTGGCAAGCCCAGGGTCCTCCTAGCCAGAGATACCTGGGCAGGGAGATGGGGAGAAGGTTGACTAAAGCTGGGTTTTCCCTACAAGGGGCTTATGAGTGGCACTGAGTGAGTTGAGCCGAACTTGCCCCACAATCCCTTTTGATACATGGGGAAATTAAGGCCCAGAGAGAGGCAGACCCCTACCTGCCTGTGTCACTGAGTAGAACTGAGGTTTGAACCCAGGGCTCCTACTAGAGTGAGGGAGAAGCAGGGAAGAAGCTCATGGGTCCCACTAGCTTCTCCTACAGCCCTCAGAGACCCAGGCAAGCAGTGGGGGGGGGGCAGGGCATCCCCTCTGCTCATAAGCTGGTGGCCAGGACAGCCATGCCCTCTGAGACCATTAGGACCTCCTGATCAGCCCCTGAGCCACTCTGACACAGCTTCTCCTCCCCTCTACCTCTGATGCAACTCAAACCCAACCTGTCCAGGATGAAGGCCAAGGGAGATTGGCCCTTCCCAGAGAGAAAGCCGCTGTTTTTCCAAAGATCAGTCACCACACAGAAATGTGACCCTCCAGCCTCTTGGCCAGTCTCCCCAGGAGTAAATGAGGGTCCTCCTGCTGCTGCCAGTAGCTACTGGGGACTGGTAGAGGCTGTGCAAGCAGGTCATCATTCGCTTGCCCACCCCTTCCCCCTGGAACTCCTCCTAGCCAGTCTGCCCTCTGAGAACAGCTGGGTGAGACTCAAAGATTTAATACTCAGTGCCTTCATAATAATAAAGCCTTCCATTTTGCTTCAAAGGAGACCCTGATTCCTGAGGGCTCACGGCAAAGTCTAGGTTGGGTAGAAAGTTCTGGACCTTTAAACCTGCAGAGGCCAAAGAGGAAGGCCCAGGTGATGTCCCCAGGGCCCAGGATAATCCACCAAGACTCAGGCTTGGAGCAAGCATCTGGGTCCCCTCTGGCCCCTGACCCTTTGGCGTTCTTGCCCACTAGACTGTGAGCGGGCTGAGGCCCTTCTGGAAACTTCCCAGAGCATTTCTGCATCCCCAGCCCTTCCACCTGCTCTTCCCCAACTGCCTCCCTCAACTTCCCCCAGCTTTTATCTCCTTCCTTGTTACATTCTCTCTTTTCCTCTTGTGCTTGGAGCATTCTCAGGACAGTGTACTAGGGTCTGTGTGTATCACACCCACTCCTTACACCGTTTCCTTCCTGTCTATATCATGGGCGTTATTTTGCTACCAGAATTTCCTGAGTGAAGCCCACTTCTCTTGCCCTACCATATGTGGCAGGCAGCATACATGTTAGTAGCATAGTAGCCAAGGGTACACAGGTCCTGGAGCAAGATTTCCCAGCTTTGCAGATGACTAGCTGTGAGAGTTTGCATAATCGAGTTTACCCCTTGAAGCCCCAGTTTCCCCATCTCTGAAATGGGGCACTTTCCCCCTCCAAGGCTTCCTGTGAGAATGAGACAAATGAATCCAAGATGTTGAACTTCAGATAGCGCTCAGTGCATAAGTACTCAATCATAAATTTGTTTTTGTTTTGTTTTTCTCTCTGAACTTGCTCCTCCAAAATAGAATTTTTCAGGACAGACCCCAAATTGACATGGCTCTTCCTCAAGGTTCTTGTCACTTCCACTTCCCAAGATTGGGCTCTGGAGCTGGATTTTTTTTCTTATGAACTTGTTGGGGGAGTGGCTAGGATCAGGGTTCGGGTGAGAATGTAGCCAGGAGTGTGAGAAAGCCACACTCTATGCAGGACTGTAGATAGAAGGCAGATATGAGGGGTCAGCTTAGCTCTTTGGTTTTAAAGCAGCCAGGACCTGCCCCTCTAGCAGAACCGCTGAGAAAAGAATGGAAAACAGTTTCCAAGGGGAAACTGGTGTTTTCTGGAAAACTGCTCTCTTGCTTCTCCTTCACATGTTCCACAGTCCTCTCTGGGCAGAAATGTCTGGAAAACAATGACTCATGTGCTAGACAGCCTCTGGGCCCACCAAGGCCATGCTCCCAGCCTCCTGAGCTGCCCCAGGAAGGACCAGCATCCCCAGAGATAGGCTAGGATTGAGACTTCCCTGAAGGGGCTCTCTGATGCTTGATGTGTCTATTTTCTGAGCCCCACCAGGCAGAGGAGCAGGGGAGCTCTTCTCCCTGGGCACATAGGTTTTTCAGGTAGCATGGTCTTTAGGTGTGGCCAGGTCCAGCACCTCTGATCGATCTCCTAAAGAATCTGTCATTCCCTGTCTCTTCCTTGGCCCTACTTTCCTCTTTTTTTCTATGTTTGGCATCCTTCACAGACTCCACGTGGAAACCAGGCTGCCACCAGAAGCTTTGGACTTACATCAGTCATGCTGCCTGTAGTTTATAGTGGGCGGGGGTGAAGAATTTCAGCAATTAATTCCCTGTGGCTCTGATTGCATCACACATGACCTGAGTTGGTCCTGTGGCCAACTGTGTGCAGTGTTTTGATTGGTCAGGCCTGAAGTCATCAGGGGTATCATCAGCTTTGCCCTAGTCCTTGAAGACCAAGAGTTAAGAGCAGGGCCATTGCCCAGGACAACCAGTGTGGTATTGCAGGAAAAGGAGTGGATGTTGGGCAGACAGGTATAAAAGGGTGCTGCAAGAACCCTGGGGAGAGAGTATATCACTCCACCTGTGGGAGTCTGGGAAGGCTTCTCAAAGGAAAGGACATTTGGAGCTGGGTGTTGAAGGACAAATAGGAGTTTGCTAAGTGGCTTGCAATCCAGTGAGTAGTGAAGAAGGCATAGGCAGAAAACCTGATTGTTGCTCATGTGTCCCATCTTTTTGTCCAGCGATGGTCCCTTTTGCCGGATCTGCCATGAGGGAGCAAATGGGGAGAGCTTGCTGTCTCCGTGTGGCTGCACTGGCACACTGGGCACCGTGCACAAGAGCTGTCTGGAGAGATGGCTTTCTTCATCCAACACCAGCTACTGTGAGTTGTGCCACACAGAGTTTGCAGTGGAGAAGCGGCCCCGGCCCCTCACAGAGGTATGCTTAGCAGCCTTGGTTGGAGCGGATAAAGGGGAGGAAGGCAGGCATGGGTCCAGATGAGAAAACTGCCCTGGAGGATCCTGGTGGGCTACAGAGGCAGCTTCTGTATAAGGGTGGATCTCTTTCCTCTTCCCATCCCCTGGTAGAGTCCACTGATATGGGTGGGGAACTCAGCTTGAGGTTCTAGACCCAACAAACCATGTGGCCCTTCCCTGATTTGGTCACTTCAGGTGACCTCTGAGACCTGAGGAACCCAGGAAGGGCAGTCTTGGCAGAGGGCACAGCAAGTGCAAAGGCCTCAAAACCAGAAAGAGCTTAGTGTTTTTGACAAAGCCCAATGGCTGGCATTGAGTGAGTTAAAGGGCAGGGAGAGTAGCCTAGAAGGAGGTGGTATAGGCTATGTGTGGCTTTGTGGACCGTGCCTGGGAAGTCAGACTTTAGCCTGAGTGGGATGTGTCAGGACTGAGACAGGGCATTCCCAGGTGTGGCTAGTGTCTTCCTGCTTCCTAGGGTCCTGCTGCCTACCTGGATGCCCTTCAGGCTCCTCTGTGCCCAGCTTGGCAGGGGTGGCTGAAAGCAGCAGGGTGATGACACTGGGCTGTAGCACAGACTGCTGGGAAGGGCCCTGGCATACCTGGGAGCTAGGCTCTTAGGAAAACAGTGGGAGGGAGAGCTTGCCCTTCTTGGAGCCCCTTCTCCCTCACTCTCCAGCCACATGGGCCTCCTTCCTGCTGTAGTTTGTCCAGGTCACACACTCCCAAGTCAGGGCCTTTGCATCTGCTGTTCCTGCCACCTGGAGTGCCGTCTCCCCCATTCTTCACATGGCTCCTTCCACTCACCTGGTCCTCACTGTTACCTCCTTGGCAAGGCCTTCCCCTCCTTGAGCACCCACTCCATTTCGTACCTCACCCCACTAGCATGGGTGCTCTGGGAGGGTGGGGACCCTTTCTCTCCTGCTTACCAGAACTTTGTGAGTGAAGCGCCTTTCTTTTGGCCAGTTGTCTGTGGCAGGTGGTGTAGCACAGTGATCAAGGGCACACAGGCCGTGGGGCAAGACTTCCTGGCTTCTGATCCAGCTTTGTGGGAGATTAGCTATGTGAGTTGGCACAAATGAGTCAGCCCCTCTGTGCCTCTCAGTTGCCTCTTCTGTAAAGAGGGGCACAGATGCCTCGCCGGGCCTGGCTCAGCATAGGCTTACTAAGTATTTGTAAGAAGGAAGGAGGGGGTGTGGTGCCAGGCAGGAGGCTGGGCCTACATGGCCCAGTAGTGATAGGGTTTAGAGGTCTCGCACCCCATCCCCAGGTTGGGGCTAGCTGGAGGGTGGTGTATAGTCCCTCTCAGTGGCTCCCCGCTTTCCTTACCCCCCGCAGTGGCTGAAGGACCCGGGGCCTCGGACAGAGAAGCGGACACTGTGCTGTGACATGGTGTGTTTCCTGTTCATCACGCCTCTGGCCACCATCTCGGGCTGGCTGTGCCTGCGCGGGGCCCAGGACCACCTCCGGCTCCACAGCCGGCTTGAGGCCGTGGGGCTCATTGCCCTCACCATCGCCCTCTTCACCATCTACGTCCTCTGGACGCTGGTGAGTGGCTGTCAGCCGGAGGGCAGGTGTCTAGGGGCCTCCAGCTCGGGGCAGCCAGGCCAGGGGTTTGGTCAGTGGCTTGAGGGGGAATCCTTCTCTGTCTCTCCATGTGGCCCTGGATGGAACTCCAGATTCCGAGCCTAACTATGGTTTAGGGAAGCCTGACCCTGGGAGTGAGCCTTCTGCTCCAAGGAGACCAGGGTGCCAGATCATCAGTGCTGAGTGTAGGCCCTGCCATCCATGAGCCCACCCAGACTGGGCTGGCTGGGGGAGAGGGGAACAGGGAGGGGAGGAGGGAGGCAGTGGGGAGGAGAAGATGGAGGCACAGAGAAACTAAGACCAAAAGGCAGAGAGAAAGAGTGGGAGAATGAGAGAAACCAAGGGAGTGGAAGATCAAGAGATGAGAGAAAAAGCAACTGAAAGAGAGAGGGAGACTGAGGTGGAAGAGTTGTTCCAGGCCTCTGGCAGGCCTTAGAACGCTTGCTCAGAGAGAAAAGAGCCCCCCAAAGTCTCACCCCACTGATATAACCACTGTTGTCTACCTGTTGGGGCATTCTCTCCTCAAAAATTATTTTTCATTGCATCTACCAGTGTGTGTGTGTGTGTGTGTGTGTGTGTGTGTGTATGTGTGTGTGTTTAAAATACAAATAGGATGACATAGGTACTCCTCTTTTGTTAGTATTCTCTGTTTATTTCCTCTTTGCTAGTGTTCTTTAAAAAGAAAAAGGCAGCCAACCAGCTCTCATTCATTCTACGGGTGTATAATATTAATTTAACTAATCCCTCTTGATAGGATCTGAGGTGCTTTCCAATGTTTGTTTTGCTTCCATTTTTTTCTTGCTGTCATGAATAGTGCTTTGGACACCACCCGTGCAAATGTTTCTTGGAATTTTCTTGGTCAAAGAGTATGAACTATTGATATTTACTTAAAAATAATTTCTATAGACTTTATTTATTAGAGTTCTAATATATTCTTACACACACATAGCCCCTGCCCTGCCACCCCACTATCAACATGGCACCAGAGGATACATTTCTTACAATTAATGAATCTCCATTGATACATTGTTATCACCCAAAATCCACAGATCACATAAGGGTTCATCCTGGTGTTGTTCATTCTATAGGCTTGGATGAATGTATCGTGACATGTGTCCACCATTATAGTGTCATATGAGTAGTTTTACTGCCCTAAAAATCCTCCATGTCCCACCTATTCATTCCTCCTTCCCTACCCTCAACTCCTGACAACCACTGATTTTTTTTTTTATTCTCTCCGTAGTTTTACCTTTTCCAGAATGTCAGAGTTGGAATTATGCAGGTTGCAGCCTTTTTAGATTGGTTTCTTTCACTTAGTGACATGCATTTAATATTCCTCCATGTCTTTTCACAGCTGGATAGTGTATTTCTTTTTAGTGCTGAATAATATTTCATCATCTGATGTCCCAAAGTTTATCTGTTTACCTACTGAAGGACACTTTGGTGGCTTCCAAGTTTTGGTAGTTACGAGACCCATTGACATTTGATCCCTTCCAAGAGTCTGTACCACTTCACTCTTACCCTCTGAGAGACCAAGCCGCTTTGTAGGGCCCCTGAATGCTAGTGGGGACTTTCCCCAGGAGAGTGAATGGGGTTGTGTGCAGTCTGAATGAAAAAGACATGGTGGCTGTCTCTGCTTCTGGAAGCCTGTGCCTGGCCCTGGCATGGGCCAAGGCCACTGCTTCAAGGACCCTGTGTTCTTCCCTTGGGGTGGATGTCTGCTGGCTGGCCTTCCCACCCATCCCTGCCCTGCCCACAGGTCTCCTTCCGCTATCATTGCCAGCTTTACTCTGAGTGGAGAAGGACCAACCAGAAAGTTCACCTGAAGATCCGGGACCCAGACGGCTCTGAGGCTACCCAGCACTCCCTGCTGGCTGCTGGATTCCTGAAGAAAGTGGCGGAAGAGACACCTGTGTGAAGGCTGGGCTGGCAGGGCCAGAGGCAGCTGATGATGCCCTGGAGTTTGGTAGGATGGAAACTGCCCAACCCTTCCTGCATGGCCAGAATGCTTCTTAGACCAGGAGATGCCAAGTGGAGCCAGTTCTGTGATCCCATGTGAAGATATTTTCAGATTGTCTTGCACACTGTTGTATATGAGGAGGACAGGTGGAAGTGGTCCTGAGCTTCACATGGAGCAGGCACCCCCATCTCATTCTGAGGTCCACTTGGCCCCTGAGGGCCAACAGCTGTGACCATAGGCTAGTTGAAGGCGCCCGTGGGCGGGAGATTCCGCAAGCTTCTTGCACTTCTCTGCACCTGGCAGGCTCACTTTCCTGGCACCCTTGACTTTATAAAGTTGCACCAAGTTTCAAAACCCCACCTCAAATGAATAAAGGAGCCCTTACTGGATAAAATAGATTCGTCAATTATATTTCAGAACTGGAGACTCAAAGTGAGGGATGTGGGACCAAGGGGAGTCAGGGACTACACGGAGGTTAAAACATGCATTGGGCTGGTTTGAGGGGTCTATTGCAAACACAGCAGGAGAAGCCAAGTCTGAGTTTTCAAGTGATGAGCAGGTAGCAGAGTTATATAATAATGACTTAAATACACATAAGAACAGTTTCCACTTTATATCTACTGTGGGCTAGATGCCATGCTGAGCCCTTTATACTCATTAATAACTAATGTTCACACTTATCAAGGGTCATCCTGGAGGAGACTCCATTCACAACTTTCACAGGTGTCCTCCAACTCTCACTAGCATCCCTGGCAGGAGAAATGGATGTTACCTCCTCTTTACAGATGCAAAGACTGAGGCCCAGAGCAGGGAAACCTCTGTCTAAGGTCACACAGTTCTAAGAAGCAGAGTTGGGATTGATCATGGGTCTGCATGGCCCCAAGGCTGAGCTTTGTGCTTCCCCTTCCAGGAAGACTCAGGGAAGAAGCAGGAGAGGGTCATGCTAATAATAGCAGCCACTTCCCGAGCCTTTTACATTTGAGGACTCTCTGTACTAGGCCACATTTAATACTCAGAGCAGCCCTGAAAGGTAGCTGCTGAGGTTGTCTGATTAATTCCACTGGCAGGTGAGCAAAGTGGGGCTCAGAGCAGTGGGTCACTCACCCAAAGTCATTCATTCCTGATGGACACAGTTCTATTGTTTTTCCCATGAATCCCTGTCTGGTTCTGTGCCTTACCCAAGAGGAAGAAAAACCCTTTCTACCCAGACTAGAAAGGCAAGGGGAGGTCAGCCTGGCCGCAGAGTGGAGGGAACAGCAAAGAGCAAAGGCCTGGAAACTGGAAGCTGTGTAGACTGTAGGAGGAACAGCACAGCCAATGATGTTGCTGGGGCAACGTGAGGGGCAGAGGGCTGGGGGAGTCAGTTAGAAAGACAAGCAAGGCTTTGAAAGCCTCTGGTGGTCTGCAGAAGCACAGGGTTAGACTCTTTCTCACCTCTGCAGCTGCTTACTCTCTGCTGAGGCCTAGTACCCACTTCTCCAGGCCATTTTTGGAGTGTGGTGCCCCTGAGGTTGTGCAAAGTAGCCCCAGGGTGTGCCATCATGAAGAGAGAAAGCTGTTTCCTTTGCAGACCTCTTCTAATGCTTTCAATTGTGTCCAGGAGAAAGTTGTAGGTTGGTGCTAGGCTGTCTTTCATGACCCTTAACCCTAGTAAAGAGAGAGCAAGCCTTAGGCTCAGAGACTTTGGCAACATCCGTGACTAAATTTGTACTTTAATAGCATCATCCTCTTATTTATTTTTACAAGAAGCTCTTTATAGCCAATTTACAACATAGGCTGTGATGTAAAGCACAGCTTTTTTATTAAATTTATTGGGGTGACATTATATAGGTTTCAGGTGTGCAATTCTACAATACATAATCTGTATATTGTGCTGTATGTTCACCCAAAGTCAAGTCGCCTTACATCACCATTTATCCCCCTTTATACCGTCTTCCACCTCGCCCAACAACTGTCTCCCTCTGGTAATCACTATACTGTTCTCTGGGCTTTTTTTTTTTTTTCCTCTTTCTTAAATCCCTTCACCTTTTGCACCCAAACTCCCAACCCCATAAAGCACAATTTGAAAACATATGCTTTGGAAAAGAAAGTGTGTCAATGAAAGGAAAGTGTGAAAGAAGATGGCAAAACCCAGGAATCTAGGCAGTGTTAGGTCAAGTCACCAGCCTATAGGATATCCCAGCCTGGAAGAGAGTTGGTCTCCTTAGCCAGTGCCTGGTTTGTTGCTAATCTGTCACACCCACTGAAGAAGAAAGGATTAAAGAGGTGAGAGGTAGCTCTTTTTGTCTGATGCTCTGCATTTGGATTCTTCTCCCTAATTCTTCTGACAGACTGCTGTGGTCTTTTCCACCATCTCTGAGCACTGCCAGGCAAGGAAATTCAGAGGTTTGGAAGACTTCTGCTCCAGGGTGTCCTCCAGTGTAGGAGAAATCTAAGGGGGAGGAAGGTAAACTGAGATAGATTCCAGCAGACCCATCGGAGGGAGAAGGGTTGGTGTGCACAGTGGTTTTTAGTAGAGATTTCAGGGGGGGAGGCATGGGAGGAGGGACTTGAAAATGGGTGGCAGAAGGGAATTCTGTGAGACAGGTGAGTTTAGGAAGAATGTAGAAATGGAACTGGAAAGGGAGAGTGGGGTATAATCTCCTGTTAGGCTGGGCTACCAGATGAATTCATTCTCTGGGACTGGAGATCTCAACCTGGGTCAGAATCACCAGGCCCAACTAAGCAGTTGAAAGGATGTGGTAGGTGAGATATTCTCCTACAGCCTAATGGAACACAGTCATTCTTTGAGAGCGGTGGGAGAAAAAGAAAAACCCTAAAACCTCTTGACCTTTGTGAGCCTAGAGAGAGTTTGGTGGTTTGATGGGAACTTCTGCAAGATTCAGTGAAGCATTTCAAAGTTCCAAAGAAACCGGAGAGATGGGGAGCTCCTGGGAAAGGAGGCCGGAACCTCTGAACGCCACCATAGGCTCTGGCCTTTTCCCTGGGCTTGGCCCCAAGACAGCCTGTAACAGCCCTGAAAACCTGTTTGGGGACAGGGACAAGCCCTCAAGGCAGAGGGACCCAAGGTTCAGCAGGAAGGAGCCCTAGTTAAAGTTAATGGGATCTCTTGGCCTGCAACTCATTTCTGCCATCATTGTGACTTCTTGCTTATTCATTCACTTGAGAAACATCCATGAACACATACTGAGCCCCCAGCTATGCATTTGGCTGTTGGTTAATGGGTTCAGTGAAAAAGTCTTAGGCTACAAGCTCTGCACCCAGGACCTCCTAGAGTGGTGGGCAGACGACCGAACAGAGCCTGGTTATTCTTGGTGCAGGATGACACTTGGAGACAGCCATTTTGCGCACCAGTCCCTACAGCCTAGCCCTAGATAACGCCTTTTAATTTTGGTAAACAAAACTTTCTCTGCTGCTCTGCTCCAGCTGATTAGAGAAAGCTGGAAGTGACTAGGTCTGGGTGTGGCGTGGGGTGATGCCTCCCCTTACTAGACCTCAAGTACGGGTGGATGATCCAGTTGGTATCTGTAAATCGAATTTATTGCAGAAATGAATGAACAGCTGCCGGCCTGCGCCTGCGCGGGGAGGCCATGGCCTGAAGCAGGGGCGTGGCGCAGGATGCGAGGGGACTGGGCGGGAGCCGGCCGCAACGCGCGCAGGCGTTACTGGCCGCGCCGTGTCACGTGATCGCGCAGGCGCAGCGTCGTGCAGCCCGCTCCCTCACACAAAGCCCAGACGCGGAGAAAATGGCGGCAGGGGTTGAAGCAGCGGCCGAGGTGGTGGCGACGGAGCCCAAAATGGAGGGGGAAAGCGGTGCGCCCGGCGCGCCGAGCGGCAATGGGGCTCCGGGACCTAAAGGGTGAGCATTTCACGTCTCTTTGTTCCGGGCCGGTATTTTGCGGCGCCGGCGGCACTCCGTTAGGTCTGTTGGCTGCTTCTCCCTGGCGCGGCCTCCGTCCAGGCCTTCCCCGAGGGGCCTGCCGTGCGTGTGGGCAGTCAAGTCCGTTAGGAGTGCAGTTGGGCGGCCCCGGGAGCGCCTCAAAGACTGCTCTTTTGTTCTTGGGCCTTCACTCTCCCGATTCCTCTCAGCCAGGTCCGACCCCGAGGCATCAGGCCCGGTCTTTGCGCGAGGAGATGATGGCGCGGGCCTTAGAGCCAGTCAGCCCCCAAGTCTACGACCCGCTCACCTGTCGAGTGACCTTGTGCGCGGTGGTTTACATCTTCCCCACAACACCTCCTCTTTGCCCGGGGTCTTAGTAACCCGATACGTAAAGTAGGGGGGAGGGGAAGTAGTTATCGCGCAGGACTTGGCACGCGGTCGGCCTGGATAAACGGTAGCGAAGGCGAGTAGGTATAGTCCGGGGCCTCGAGGACGGCTCCGGCCGCCTCCTCTACCCGTCCAGTATCCGGCGCGTGTCCCACGCACTGGCTCAAGCTCCGCTCCTTGCCTTTCACTTCCTCCCCCAGGTGTGCGGTAGGTATTAGTGGAGCTATCGGGCCTTCTGCTCCGTATTCACCTTTAGAAGCAAACAGAAAAAAGAGAGGAAACATCCTCTTCCATGTTCCAGGGGAAGATTTTCCATCATTCTTCTGGCCACCCACTTCCAAATTCCGTCATCTTTTAGGCTTGCTTGGGGCTCCGTGTCAGGTCCTTGGTTTTAAAATTTTCCCTAAAACGTGATCTTGTGTCCCTTTGAAACCCACTCATTCTGATGGCAGTCACCTGAAAGAAGACGTTTTGGCTCCGACCAGCACCTGTGGGGGGAAGACAGGGGAAGGCTGAGCGCACATTTGATTTCCCCTAAGTTTTTTAAAAATTGGGGTAACATATACATCATATAAAATTTACAGTTTTAACGATTTTAAGTGTACCATTCAGTTTCATTAACAGCATTCAGTATTGTGCAACCATCACCATCATCCATGTTCAGGATTTTTTTTTTTTTATCATCCCAAGCTTTAGTATTAACCAATAACTTCCCATTCTCCCCATCCACCCAGCTTCTTGTTAAACTTCTTGTAAACAGAATTATACATTCTGTTACAAATTTGCTTTTCCCCAAATTTTTAATGCGCAAAACTACAATTTGTGGGGATTAAAAGTGAATGTAGTTAAAGCACTTTACGAGCATTCCTTAAATATAGCTATGTTAAACTTTCCTTAGGAAATAAAGAGTAAGGCATTCTGGAAATAGTATCGACACTTTATTGAAAACTCTGGAAAGGGATGTGTCCATTTTGGACTTTTTTTATCGTCTGTCTAGGGGAGCCTAGTTGGGTTTCTGAGGGCTATATTAGGAGGCCTTTAACACGTTTGTATCACGTATTTTTTTTTCTTTCAAAACGCTTAATCACAGAATGGAGGGCTGCTAGAAGTTGAATTAGCTACAGAATATTTAGCATCTGACTTACTTTAAAAATTTACTATTTTCCACTGTTCATTTTCAAATAGTTATTTTGTGACTGATTCATTTGATAAGCATAATGTGAATATTAAAAATAAAAAATTATATTTAGTATAGATAACTGGGAAGGTAATGTTTATAGCAACTCTGTTCTGCAACTAAGAAGAAAAAATTTTTTAAGGTTTTATTTTTAGAGAGAGGGCAAGGGCGGCAGAAAGGGAAACATCAATCTGTGGTTGCCTCTGGAGTGCCCCCTACTGGGCACATGGCCCGCAACCCCGGCATGTTCCTTGACTGGGTAAAAGGTGAAAGATTTGTACTTTCTGAAGTGAAACCAGAGTATCCCCACTGGGAATCGAACCGGCGACCATTTGCTTCATAGTCTGGCGCTCAGTCTACCGAGCCACACCAGCAGGGCAGGAAAAAAAATTCTGATAGTTGAGGAAACTCAGGATAAGGTTATTGACCCAAAGAAGCTAGGGGAGGACTTCTTGACATCAGGCCCCTTGCTGCTTTGCAATGATTCGAGTGCTTTTGTTGTTTTTGAACTGTACTTCAAAAACTGTTGCTATGCTTAAAAATAAGGCACATAAGATTCTGAGCTCAGAATTAGAATAGGGGGCTCTCAATTGTTTGAATGTATGCAATGCAGCCATTTCTTTTTCACTTTGATCTGTGATTTTATTCATGGTTATGTCAGAGTTGACAGTCTGCAAACATTAGACTGCTTGTTTCTTTTCGGGGGTTCTCAGGTGGGTTCTCTCATTACAGTGTTTTGCATTCGTAGAACTGAAAGCTGAATTGTTCCTTCAGTAGTCTATAATAAGTACAACATCTAGGTTTCCTCAGCCATTGCTGCGGTGAGCTTGTTTTTAAAGCCTAATCAGTTTGTGCAATGGTAGAAGGCTAGGAGTGAATCAGTTCCCTTCCCTACTGCCCTCAAGAAAATTATTGGTAGGAAAATGTGTCACTGTCATAGTCACTGTGTGCCAAGTGTGTCCTTTAAACCTGAGTGGAGAGTAACCTTTTACAGATGAAGGAACTGAGGCTTAGCAAAGGTGCCTTTGGGATTTAGGCTTTGATGTGGGACCCTACTTCTTAGTCGCCTTTATTACTGTTCCCTGAAATGTGTTTAACATTTACCAAGCTGCTTTTTTGTTAGACTGTTTGTTGATTGTCACAGCATCCTGTGAGCTGTAGTGGATATAGGTTATTCTGGTTTTGCTGGTAAAGAACTAGAGAGGAAAAGAACTTGAATTACGTGGTTGGTTAAGTGGTGGACCTGGAGGTACCATAGTGCTGTGAACCATGCTCTCCACCTCTTAATGCATTAGAGGAGCTTAGGATTGAAAAGGTTTCTGTGAAGAATCATTTTACATAAGGGGTGGTTCTTAAGAGTTAGGGGGAATGGGGGAGTCTTTTCCCTTAGGAGAGGGGTGTCAAACTCATTTTCACTGGGGGCACATCAGCCTTGCGGTTGCCTTCAAAGGGCCGAATGTAATTTCAATTCCTTAACAGTTAAGAAGTAGTTACATTTATGCAGTCCTAAAATTATTTCGGCCCTTTGAAGGCAACCGTGGGAGGCTGATGTGGCCCCGGTGAAAATGAGTTTGACACCCCTGCCTTAGGAGATGTGTTGAGGATTTCAGAGTATTGAGGTTGCCATTTCAGACTACATTCCTGATTGAAGAACTCTGCAAGTAAAAATAGTATAATTCTATACTATAATTCTAGTGTTGTGGAGCAGTACATGATAAATTACTGATTTTTAAAGAATGCAGTCAGAAATATGCAAAGCCATTAAATGGAATGACTTGGAAGGTACAGTACTTTCAGATATTTTAAGCTTGTCTTTTTTGATGTATTATGAAATAGGTTTCTAGAATTTTAGAGAAGGTGTTAGTTCTATTTAGAATCTGTGTGGATGCCTGGGTGCCAGAATCAAATAAAATCAAAATCACTGGCAATTGGGAATTGAAAGCCAGTTAGCAAGGAGAATATTGATTTGTAAGACATTTAGCTGGCCTAGGTAGATAACTTCCTGGGACTTCACAGTAAGTTTCTTTGAGAGGTTACAAATTTGTTACTTTATGTTTTATTACAAGTCAAGTTACTGGGGTTAGGTTTGAAATTTAATAAATATGAGAAAAAACTTTAAAAACCTGTTGTAATTGGCACAATAAACTGCACATAGTTTGGTAAAGTGTCAGTATATAAAACACTCAATGTCCTGTGTGATCCTATTAACCATTGTTACTCCAATAAATTTTAATTAAATGAAACTCTCACTGAATCAAGATGCAGTAACGCCCTGAAGCTTTTTCTCACCCCTTTGTAATTCTCTGAGCCCCTCCTCCCACCTTCATCTTCACTTTCAAGACAGGGATGAGGTTGCTACTGGCATCCTTAACAGAGATCATGGAATGCTGTTAAACACCCTCTAGTACACAGGGCAGGGTCCCCTGCCCCCAACACAGGATCATTGGACCTAAGATATCAGTAGTGCTGAGGTTGAGAAACCCTGCTGTATATTAGGTTGCCAGAATAGATTTTCTCAAATCTAGAGTTTTATATGATGAAGTCATACTGTACTTGGTGTGTATTTTTTTTAGTATAAATATTTTTAAGATTCATCCCTGTTGTGTGTAATGTATTACTTTTTGTTGAGTGGTACGTCCATCCATCAATATACTACAATTTGTTTATTCATTTAACTGTTAGTAGACATTTAGATTTCCAGTTTTGGGATACTACAGATGATATTGTTATGAATATTCAGGGACAAGGTGGATATTTGCTTTATTTTCTCTTGGGTAAGTATCTGGCTGTGGGTGATTGGATCATATAGTAGGTGTGTTTCATGTTTAATATCTGTAATATCCTAAATTTGTGGTATTTGTCATTGTTGTCTATAGTATTCCATCTATGAAAACGTACTTCTAAAGGTTTTCAGAGTTGAGTGTTGCATATATTTTAGGGCTAGAGAAGAATATTTGCCCAATATTATACTAAATATGGAAGAACATTGGGTTGGACATTTTTAAAATGGATTTTTCAATACACCATTCTTAAACTGTCACATCATCTGTACTTGAATATGTGTCCTTAAAATTTTATTTACTTATTTTTAGAGAGAGCAGGAGGGAGGGAAACATTGATGTATGAGAGAAATATCTATTGGTTGCCTCTCACCCACAACCCAGTCATGTGCCCTAACTGGGAATCAAACCAGTGACTTCTTGGTTTGAAGTCCCGCAGGTGGGCACTCAATCCACTGAGCCACACCTGCCAGGGCTGAATAAGTGTATTGAGTGAGATTTCTCCCGATTTTGTCAAGAATAGAATCCACAGTGATTGTTAATTTAAGAAAAGGTCAATTTTGTTTAAAAAAAAAAAAATCCTCACCCGAGGATATGTTTATTGATTTTAGAGAGAAAGAAATATCGACTTTAGAGGGACATCAATTGGTTGCCTCTTGTGCACTCCCCCTCCTCCCAAACCCTTTAGTGCACCTGGCCAGGGCAAGAAAAGGTCCATTTAAGAAGCTGGAAGAGACAAAGAGATAATTCTGACGCCTTTTACTTATGAGGAAATGATTGGCAAGCAAAGGATTTAGGTACAGCTGTGCTGTGCTCACACCTTAAGCATGATCCATATGAGCTGCTTTCTCAGTGGTGAGTCATGTGATGTGGATTAACCCCAAACCAGATACACAAAAGGATCCGGCCTAGATACTTTGTTACCTGCTTTGGCTGTAATTAGTAATTTATACATTTTGTAATTAATAGGTGAGCTGAGCAGTCTGAAAACACAGACTGGAACTATTACTGTCATGGATCCTGCATCACAATGTTTTTTGTTTTTTGGTTTTTTTTAATAAATCATGGAATACTTGGGTTTCAAAAGAAACTAGTTATATTAAATACATTTCTATCTACAGACCTTCAGTAGGTCCATGAAATGTAGATTACATGTACATTTTATGCACATATACTAAGATTTTCCTCCTCCTCTGCCAAGGGTAAGCAGTGGACAGAGATATTGTTTGGTAGATTTTGATGCAGGATTTTCACATGGAGTAGACAGGTTTCTTCTGAGATGTGTTGGTGGTGTGCAGCCAGCATGAGGTGGGTCCGTTGTGAACCCAGGTGGTTAGAGTTACAGGAATCTGGGGACTTGAGTGTCCATACCTCTCACATCCGCTGGGTGGAAGTCTGTTGCGTGTTGATGTATAGTTCATACCTTTATTAGGTTATCACCCTTGTGTTTGGATATTGAGGGACCAGTAAAAAGGGGGAAAAAACTTTAGAGACTATAAAAAATGGCTAACTTTCTAATTTTTTCAAGAAATTATGTTAAAATCTTCCAGCTACCATCCGGTATTTTAACACTATTTCCTCCCCATATAAGAAGAATCCTAGAATAAAGACCAGCTTTCCAACTAAATAAAGATAATTTTGTCAATCATCAGTACCATGATCTTGGGTTTTTTTCTCCCCATTTGTTTCATGAATCTCAAAGCCTGAACCTGTGGTTTGGGAATTGGAGGATTCTCACAGGTGGAAAGAATAGGGCTAGTGAAGCAGAAAAGCAGGACTCAGTGCCCCGAGAGGAACTTTCTGTGGCTGCCAGCTCCTTGGTTCCCGATCAGCACTTACCAGGTGTCTGCCTGTGTTCAGGGGGGCTGAACTGAGCAGGCAGCTCAGGGAACAGCCCCACTTGGCCAATGCATGGGTGCTGCTCTGACTGCACACACTGGCCTGTTGTCCCTGGGCTATAGCCTGTCCAGCCTGAAGTTCTGTGCTTTGGAAGTCTTTTTCTCCCCCCCTACCCTCCCCCCCCCCCCCCCCCCCCCCCCCCCCCCCCCCCCCGCCATGTCTCAGTGTAAACTGAATTGGTATATATAGAGCTTAGAAATGAAATGTTGCTGCCTGGAGGTACCTAACACACCAAGGTAAAAAGTATTACAGGAGAGGCTATGCCAAAAAAAGCATCCACCCTTCTTTGCTGAAGTTGGGATTGTTTGTGCGTTGTCTTATCAGGATTGCTCAGACTTTTGTTTTCCTAGCTTTGAAGTAGGGTTGTATAGAGAATGGTTTCTTTCCCTTAAAATTTCTTTTTATATTGTGGTACAGTGTAAGTAAGAGTTGTCATTTTAACCACTTAAAGCATACATTTTAGTGGCATTAAGTACAATGTTGTTTTACGTTATACCAAGAAACACTTTCCATTTTGAGCTTTATCTTCCCAAACAGAAACTCTGGCTTGTTTCACTTAGCATGTTTTCAAAGTTCATCTGTTACAGCATGTATCAGTACTTCATTCCTTTTTATCGTTGAATATTCTGTTGTATGTATATGTCATATATTGTTCATTCCACTTATCTGTTGGTGGACACTTGGGTCTTTCCAGCATTTGGCTATCATGAATAATTGCTATTGGTGTGTAAGTATCTGAGTCTTTGCTTTCATTTCTTTGGGTATATATCTAGGAGTGGAATTACTGGGTCATGTAGTGAGTAACTGCCAGACTTTTATGTAGCAGCTGCACCATTTTACATTCCCACTTGAAACAACCAAAAAAAATTATTATTTTTATTTAATTAATTAATTTATTTAAATAGCAAGAGGTCCTTTTATTTGTGAAGCTAAAATTGGTTGGGCCTATGTGTATTACCTCATTTTTGTTCCATCAAATCTTGTAAATCTTTCCTTCTCTTTTCTTGTTTCTGTTTTGGAATTAAAGCGCCTGAGGTGGACTTGGCGTCTCACTCCCACCTTGTTATATCCTGTAGGAGTGCATGAAGGACTAGGAGAGCACACTTTTTGGGAACAGTTTCTTGATAGTTGGATTTAAGGAGTGAACTACTGCAGCTTTCTGCTCAATAGAACACTTTAGTTTGAATGTCTCATTAAAATCAATATTAGTCTTGTGTTATATGTAACTTTGTGTGAAATTGTAAACCTGGCGAATACTGTTTCATATTGTGTAACATATGGACCCTTTTTTCTCTTTCAAATTTAGTGAAGGAGAACGACCTACTCAGAATGAGAAGAGGAAGGAGAAAAACATAAAGAGAGGAGGCAATCGCTTTGAGCCATATGCCAATCCAACCAAAAGATACAGAGCCTTCATTACAAACATACCTTTTGATGTGAAATGGCAGTCACTTAAAGACCTGGTTAAAGAAAAAGGTAATGGTACTGGTGGTTGAGTAGGGTAAGAAGGTTGGTGTGTCATCTTTTATGTGGCTAATTCCTTGGTTATTTTTTTGTCAGTGGAAGCTGTTCTGGGTAGAGCATGTGTTCTGTCCAGGCTTGAGAGTTACGTTCCCCTACCCACCCTACTTTTTTTTGTGGTCATGCACCTGTGTGTCAAACAGGGTGGTTTGATGGTCCCTTGGCCTATAAATGATTTTACTGGCTTAATATGGTTTAATAGGGTTTCATTTAAGCTTGAGAGGAGCCTCTTTGTGTTAAGGGAATATTTTGAATTTTTCATGTTAGATGGGAGAGGTTTTACTTTTTCTCTTGCGCTCTCTCCTCTCTCCCCTTCCTCCCTCGCGTGCTTGCTCGCGCGTGCGCGCGCGCTCTCTCTCTCTCTCTAGCTTTTAAATTCCTCTGGGAAGTTAGTTTGTTTAAATTTTGTGGATGTCTTCCTGGGATCAAAATTTGGTAGTTGGAACTTGTGCTGTTCAGATTCTAAATTATAAAACATTAGCTTGTGTTTAAATTGTTAGGCTGTTTTCCCCTGGGGAAAAACACTTTAGATTGGCAATTGGAGAGCTCAGAATAAGGCATGTGCTGTGAAATGCAGTGTCTTCAGGTGCACATTAGTCAAAGCCCGGGTGTCCAAATTCTGGCCTAGGTCCGGAAGCAATGGAAGCTCTGCTGCCACCAGGAGGTCTGAGGAGGTTGATTGCCTCTGTGGTCCTCTGCCTTACCCCCTGCACACACCATTTGTGTCCTCTCTTTTCCAAACTCTTGTTCTGTTCTGTCTTCCTTTCTTTCCTGATTCTTGGCCCTGCTGGTGGCACTCAGGGCTAAAGAGATTGCTCAGCCCTGGTTTACAAAACTGTTGCTAGAGCACAATTTGTCTAATGTCTCAAGGTCTCCCCTCACCCCCACTCCCAAAGGAGACTTAGACTCAAATTATTCTTAAATAGAGTCTTTTTGAAGGACTAAAAGGTACTGGTTTTTTGGAGCATTCACAATGAAAAACAGATTTGAGATTGATTTGTCAAGTGATTAACATTTCAGTGACAGACAGAGATGCCACTTGGATAGGCCATTTTGGTATCTGTACTGGTGCTCCCAGCATTGGGTTTTGAAAATATGAATGGTCCACTGCCACCATTGTCCCATCTCTTGATTCGACCATGACATGCCAGAAGCACTAGGCACCGTGAACCTCTCTGTACAGTTTATGTATGCTGCTCCCATGTAGTATTTCTCCAGATAACATGGATGGAAAATGTTTTGGTGTGAGTTTTGTTTTCCTGCCTTGATCAGCCAAATCATTCCTGCCAATGCTCCTAGGGCAAGAGTGAAGTTTCTTCTTTTTGTCTGAAGGGCGTGTCATGTGGCATCCCAGATTCAGTGTTCTTGGTTTTTGGGACTGCTGCTTCAATACAAGCTTAGAATTTCTGTACAGTAAAGTTGGGTCTCATTCGAATTAGTTTTTGGAATAACCCCCAAATTGGTGTTCTTGTGATTTGGTTGAACCACTGAATCGATACTTCTATTGATAATAAGGGATAGTAGTTCCAAGAACCAGGAATGTGGCCTTGAAAACGCAGTATTTTGTAAGAGATTGCAGGCCAAATTATTTTTTCATTTTTAGGAGTGTGTGAACCAGTTTTGGGACATGATGGATAAAGTAGGTGACATTTTTACTGCTTTACCATTCAGTAATTCAGTTTTGGAAGCCTTAAAGCTGGTAGCAGCCACTGCCGCCATGATGTTTCTGGATATAGAAGCAGTTCACCTCAATTTCCTATTTTTAACTGTATTAAGTGTAAAGCCAGCCTGGTGGTTTATTCGGATACTTCCAAACTGGTTCTCATATTCCCATGGCATACTGCTACAAATGCCCTGGCTCAGCCCTTTCAGTGTATTTTTGGTGGTGTAATTTAGAATTACAGGTGTGCAGTAAATCAGTTATTTTAAACAAATCTTAAAATGTTCTTGCTTAGAGCTCCCCTGTACAGGTTAAATTACTTTTCTGTTTAATTAAATTACTAACTGTTGGATTGTGGGTAAAGGGATTCATAAGAGAAAGGTAATCTTTTTTATGGCAATGCTTATATTCATTCAGTATGTGAAGTCTAAAAAAAAAAATGTACTGTTTACATACATATGACTCCTTAAGAAATGTTTTTATCCTTTTTATTATGAGGTTTTCAAAATAGAGTTTTATTCATGTCTTGGTACCAAAAGTAAGTTTAAATGGTTATTTGAAGTCTGAAATACGTACTAGAAATCTGTTCTAAGTAACTTTTAAAGATTTTGAAGACTTGTTATTGCACAGGGGAAAAGAATTGTTAATAGAGGCACTTATACCCTAAAAGCATTCATCTCAAGATAATATCTAGAGTGGAGAAAGCAGAGATTTGGGCTGTCACAATCCAGACACTCTTTATCAGCCTGCATTTTAAGAGTCCGTCCCTGAGGAAATTATCCTGTTTCAGAAAACCAGTGAACTGAGAACTAGAATTGTTTGTCCTTATTTTTTAATTAATTAATTAGCATAAAGGAGAGAGAGAGAAAGACATCCATTTATTATTCTACCTGTTTATGCATTCATTGGCTGATTTATTTTTTAAACTTTTTTTTTTTTTTTTAAAGAGATGGGGGAAGGGGAGAAAGAGGGAGAGAAAACATCTATGTGAGAGAGAAACATCGATCCATTGCCTCTGGTACATGTGCTCACGGGGACTGAACCTACAACTGGGAATCGAACTGCTGACCTTTTGCAGGA
The DNA here is from genome assembly GCA_004027475.1 of Anoura caudifer. NCBI lineage: Eukaryota > Metazoa > Chordata > Mammalia > Chiroptera > Phyllostomidae > Anoura > Anoura caudifer. Next base: position 118,713 of record PVKU01004157.1, read on the forward strand.
TGCCCAACCAGTTGATCCAGTCAGGGCTCATCAGTTCACTGTTGTATGTGTCCTGGCAGGGGAGCAAGCCTGCAATTTCGGCATATCCGGATGACACTCTAATCAACTGAGCTACCTGTCCAGGGCTCTGTTTGTCCTCAGCTTAGAGATCTGAGTAATGTATGTCATTGAAACACTGTCTAATTGCTACTTTTCAGCATTAAGGTGGTAACTCTGAGATGGTAGGACAGGACAGGAGCTTTTCTAAGGCTAATAATTAACTTTTTTTAATTAACAAAATTTTCTTTAATCCCCAACTAAGGATGTATTTTGATTTTTTTTTTTTTTTAAAGAGCAGAAGTGGGGGAGGGAGAAACACCAATTGGTTGCCTCTTGTATGCACCCCAACCCAGAATTAAACTGGCAAGTTTTTGGTATACAGGATGATGCTCCAACCCCACTGGGCCACCCAGCCAGAGTCTAATCATTAATCATGCCCTCAGGCACCATTCCGTAATTCCCCATCTTTCTCCTTGACACCAAGTGTATTTCATAGTCTTTGTCTTTAATTTTATCATTTAACAGCATTCACACATGGAACTGGTCACTTTTTCTCTGGCTTTTTCAAAACCCTGGATGGGATCACAAAGCTTGTTTGGTGGCACTATCATGAAATCAACATTGCTGGTTTTTTTTTTAATCCTTTTCTGAGGATTTTTTTTTTTTTTAATGCTTTTTAGAGAGGAGAGGGGGGTGCAGGGGGGCAGAGAGAGAAAGAGGAACATCGATTAGTTGCCTCCCATGTGTACCAGGACCACGGATTGAACCGACAGCCTTCAGTTACAGGATTATGCTCCAACCAACTGAGCCACACCGGCCAGGGCTCAACATTGCTGATTTTTAAAGAGAAAATTAATATATTCAGGGCTTTGTTGTGTTCTGAGTCAGCCTGCTTTTTAGCTCACTCCATGATACCAGTCAGAGACATGAATTAAAGAGCTTAATAGCCTTTAAAATTGAATGCCCTCTTTCCTGGAGCTTTCCCCTTCCTGTTCTCAGTGCCCCAGTGGGACAAGGGAAAGGTTTCTGTTCTTCTTTTTGACTGTGCTTAATTTTTATGGAGATACTGCATGGAAAAAAGTGGCAGCTTTGAAGACTGAATTGTTACTGAGTTGAAAAAATTTAAGAGGCAGTATAATATGAAATTTGGAGATTACCAAACTAAGTTTGAGTGACCTAACAATCTTAGAGCTACCTAATTTTCATCACTTGACAGCTGTTGGGATGCACATCTTAAAGTTTTTGTCCATAAGGATTGGGCAAAAAAGTAAGATTTCTGTGAGCAGAAGGTAATCTTGGGTATTTTAAACTTAAATCGTATTGTGTTAACATTCCTGGGAAGTCCTGTGTGGATGAAGAAAGCTTGGTGTGGGGCTGCTTGTCTCTTGGTCCAAAGCACTGAGACCGGATGAGCTTGCAGCAGCAGCTAGTAAGCATGGAGCACATTGTGGGGAGAAAGGGAGGTCAGTGATGTAGTTTCTTGTGTAAGCAAAGATTTCTTTAAACACGTAAGCCTTGTGTTTTTATTTAATGCATCACTTTAGGGCAGGTAAATTTCAAATTCCTGCTGATTGAAAGAAAACCAAGGCCCAGAGAGCATGTGTAAGTGCAGTAGAAGGCCTCCGGTGGCTCTTGGAGAGAATCTTCATGACGGGTCTATGGAGGAGGACTATTTTCAATTTCAGAAAAATCGCTCCCCAGTCTATTTGGCTCCTTCAGGTTTTCCTTTGTTGGAAATCCAGCCTGCATTTTTGAAAGGCCTATTAACTTGGGTTAAAAACCTCAACAGTGCAGTCTCCCTGGCTTCCTTGGTGGCCTTTGGTCTAGTTAGAGAGGTAGGGCTCTTCTGCTGTCACCTGAGTCAGGCCATAGATTAAGTAATCACTGTGTGGAATAATTATTGTGCCATGTATGTATTAAAGAAATAAGCCATACTATAAATAAGTTATATATGAAAACAAGCTGTACATATGCTTGTATATATTAAACAAGCTTTCCAAATTTAAATATGCATTTATTCTATGCCCCTCATTTACAGTGGCTACCTTATGAGGTGAGAACACTTGATAATATGCCCTGCTTTTGTGCCAGCCCCTCCCCCACCCCTTTAAGTTATAGACCTTTTCACATGTGAATTCTCTTCAGTGACTTGGGCCTCTCTACTCTCTATTTTTTTTGTCCATTTCAGATTTGAGAAGTAAATGAGAACACAGAAACAAATACTCTTTGTGGTAAAAATATATACAGAAGTGTTAAATCAGAGTAGCTCCAAGGACTGCCCGGATTTAAGGGGGTGTTGTTCATCTGCTTAACCTCCTGGTGCCTTTTAGTTTTGAGGATATGTACATATATTCTCAAGAAAGTATATATTTTAAAAATATATATTTTTTAAATTTATATATGTATAAAACTTGTTTATGTCACTTAAAAGTTTTTTTCCCTTGAGGCAATATTTTTAATAATTTGCCTAAATGTTGCTTAAAAATGATTTCTTGGAACATTTTAAAATAAAGGTAGGTGATAACATTTGTCATTATTGGGCTTTTCAAGGTCTTAGTTTTTTTCCTTATAGACATTTTGATGTTTACCCTGCAACAGAATTTGTCTCAGCAAACTCCTCTTGGGATTCTATCCATGTTCAGTGGGGAGAGAGGAGCAACAGTAATTTTCATTCATACCTGAGAATGCCATTTCTGTGACACTTGATACTGCCAGTTTGTGAACTCTGTCTCTCAGTCCTCTCTGTGCTTTCCTCTGGTTGGTTGGCTCATTTAAACTTCATTTCATTGAGTAGGACCAGATTGATAATTTGTTGATAGTTGTACTGACTACTAAACAGGTCTTGCTTTATTTAATATTTAGAACTAAAAGAGAGGTAGTCTTTTACAGGTTTTCTCATTATTTTCCTATAGGGAAGTATGAATCATCAGTTGTTACAGATCCTGTGGCATGGATTTGCTCACATCTCTGAATAGATGAGGTCTCCCAGGGTGGAGGTCAGGATTTAGGAGGAGCATGGTTACTACTGATGATCCTTGGGAACAGCACTGCCCATGCTAGAGCCACAGTGACTGCCTCACTTATGGCCAACCTGAGAGGAGGGAGGGTTAATTAATGTAAATTTTGCTTTTACTAAACGATACCATTTGGGGGGAAAGGAGAGGGAACATTTTAAGCAAATTTTTGCTTCAGAGGATTGAAGGTTGGATGTGTGCTACTACTAGAATGTTATGTGTGAAAAGTTCTGATTTCTAAACCTGGCTTTTATTAAAATGGTTATGACTATGGAAAAAAATTTGGTTGGGACTTGCTTGGTTTCTAGGTTGCCATGCCATCTTTTTGATAAAGTATCTTTATGGGCACAGTCTAGAAACTGTCCAAATGCGATAGCATTTGAATTTTGACAGTAGTTACAGCTGTCCTTGAATTAGATATTGTGGTTCTTTTATTCATTAAGGTTATTAGGCAGTAGTCAGAGTCACAGATCATAGAAAATAAACTTGGGTTCTCTCTTCATTGGCTTGATATTACTTGGCATTTTTATTCAAGTGGAGACAAGGGCTGTTGGTCCTCAAATGGCTGCTGTTGTTGAAGTAAATGGCTCTTAAAATGGCTTCAGGAAAAGCCGTAACTTTTTGGAATTGCTTTACTTTTGTATGGGTAAATAAAGCCCTTTTGTATGTCTGTCCCTTGTCTGTGGTTATTTTTCAGTTTACCCCTCAGGAGTATGTCCTCCATGTTAAACTTACCAGTTCCTATTTCCATTCTTCATCTCTACTGATTCTCCCTTCCTGTTTGATTCACATTTCAGGAAAGGGCAAGGAACACAAGGCTGTAGACTTAAACTTTCAATACTTGGCCTTCTTGCTTTCAACTGCCATGTAAATATATTACTAATAAATATGCCTTTCAAATTGTTAATTTTATTTAAAAGTAATTTTATTTTACATTTAAATATCTTGCAATATTTTTAAAATCCTATAATTTTATTTTATTATTTATAAGATTTCAATTTTTTATTTTTAGAGAGAGGGGAAGGGAGAAAGAGAGGAAGAGAAACATCACTGGTTGCCTCTCACATGTCCCCTCACTGGGCAACCTGGCCCGCAACCCAGGCATGTACCCTGACTGGGAATCAAACCAGCAACCCTTTGGTTCGCAGGCTGGTGCTCAGTCCACTGAGCTGCGCCAGCCAGGGCTAAAAATCCTATAATTTTAATATCCTTAGAACAAAAGAGTTAAATAGGTAGGACTTGTTGAGCCCATCCATTAAGGAGGGTTATTTTTACCCTTGTACTGCTAAATCAAACTGAGTGAGAGAAGACTTTACCACCACAAACAATCCTTTAAAATAAGGGTATTTCTGAGAACAAAAGCTCTTTCTTGGCTTAGGAGATGCTGCGTAGAGATTGTTTTTTCCAAGTTAAGGCTTTAAATTTGTTTTCTGTTTGCCATCTTCAAGTTCAGCAGCCATTTTAATGGTTGACTTGATGGGTTTCAACACCTACCTGGTCATGGTGGTCATGAATTGGCAATCCAAACCTTGAGGAAAATCTGTAGACTCTTTTGAAATGCTTTGTCTTTCCTCTTTGTGTAGATTAGAATCAAGTGAATCTGTTTATTGTTTAGTTGCAAACTGAGCTCTAAATTTGCATTTATCTGTGTCTTGTAATGGAGACTTTGAGAAAGCAACAAGAATACTAAGTCTGGCTTAATTCACTGCAGAGAATCCAGATGCTGCTTTGGTTTTGTGATTGGATATTCAAACATCACTGCTTCTGACAGTTGTTGGGCCCAGTGCTGTGTGCAGGACCAGCTATAGAATTTGTGGGATGTATTGCAAAATGAAAATGTGGGTCCCTTGTTTAAAAATTAGGAATTTCAAGACCACAACAGCAGCGTTAAACCAAGCAGGTGGCCCTCCTGGGTGCAGAGCCCAATGCTGTTATACAGGTTGCCCACCCATGTAGCCCTCAACACTGTGTGTATGCCTTTGAGCATATATATGTCCCTTGATTTAGCATCTGAGCTAAGCTTAGTGGCATTGCAATTTGTGTGCCATTTACTCTTCACCAGTAAGAGTGTATGTGTAGAACTTTTCCTCCCTTCTCCCAAAAAGTGAATTACGCAGACTTCTTTCCTATAGATTTGGATTGCCTTTAGTCATGAATGAGAGTCCAGACAGTGAAATTGGTATGGAAATCTGTGGAAATTGTTTGTTTGTGGTGGGAGGAACATCAAGGACATATTGTTAATGAGTTTCACCTATCTTTACTGCACACCTGTAATGCCTAGTTCTGTGGTTTAGAGAATATGGAGTGTTTCTGGGCTTTCTTATTAAGGCAGAGGCTCCATACAAGGTTGCTGATGATTGTTCTAAATTCCCATTGTTTTCTTGGCTTTTCTCCCTTGGTTTATGTGTCGTCTGGAAACTGATTTGTAGTTGGTGAGGTAACATACGTGGAGCTCTTAATGGACGCTGAAGGAAAGTCAAGGGTAAGTGTCTGAGAGAATTTCTTCTGTGGATTTACTACATGAAAATGTAACTGTATGGTGGCGTGGAATCGAATGAAATCAGGAAGGCAGTGAGTGCTCATGTTATAGTAGCCATGTTTGATTTTGCCAAACATTGGAGTGGGGTGGGAAGGGATTTGCAAAAGGAGTCCCGCTTTTCCAAATGGCTGGCCAAAGAGCTTTTTGGTATTCTGTTTGGATGCTCAATTTTGATTACTGGGGACCAATCGTAGCATTGTCTCTTTGTTAACAGAGGAATTGGCTGTGTGTGAATTATGCATGGAATTTTAGTGGTGGTATATTAATGTAAAACGTGTGTTCTTGTCTAGAAAATGTTATTCTTGGTTGTTTGCTGAATTTGAAAGTTGTGTGAACCAAAGATTACAAAAAGTTGCCTCTGTGCCAGTAAATTGTAAAACAAATATTTAAAACCTGAACGTTTAAAATTGGCCTCGTTTAAAGAGAAAATAAACTATTTTCTGTCGTGGAATAGAATGGCTTAGAATAATCAAAAGGATGAGCTCAATTTTATGGAAGGGATGGATTTAGGAGGAGTATGATAAGGACTTGATTGAATACAGAGAGAAACTGATCTAAAGTTTGTGTGAGTTTTTTTTGTTTTGTTTTCTGTTTCTGTTTTTGTTTTTTTGTTTTTTTTTTTTGTTTTTTGAGAACCTGAATTTAGGTCTGCTTATTATAACTTCAGCAACTGTAGTGCAATGATTGTAATGTGCTGCAAAAGGAGATAATGAGGAGCCCAGCTTTTAATAAGGAAGGCTAGGCAAGATACTTCTTCAGCTTCCTCTTAGAAGGGTTGATTAAAAAAAAACAAAACCCTAACTTTGTTACATACATCATTTTTATAACTGTCATTGTTATTTACTATTTTTTTCTATTCTTTTTCCCCCTTTCCTTGCTCTTCTGATTGGTCTGTGGCCTCTTCCAAAGGGATGTGCGTAAGTATTGTCTAGTTACTTATTAGCAATTGAATCCTTAGTTACAGAACTGGTTTCACTCATTTCCTTTTGACTCTTCGTAGTGTTGTTGAATTCAAGATGGAAGAGAGCATGAAAAAAGCTGCTGAAGTTCTAAACAAGCATAGTCTGAGTGGAAGACCACTGAAAGTCAAAGAAGTAAGCTCTTGAAACACTGGATATTGTTTGTAATTGTTGAATTGTCCTATTTGGAGTTAGGAAAAGATAAAAATATTTCTGGACTGTGTTTTAAGGAACAAACCAACCTGTTTTTAAAGAAGAGGGTCAGTCACAGGCTTCAGTGATCACTCCTATAAAAAGTTGGAATTCGTGGCTAAGTGTGTTTTCTCAGAGGCACTCAAGCTGAACCTGTGGTTTTCTGTTTTTGAAGGGTTCTGTACCTACGGAGTTTTACCCAGTTTGACCCCTATTCTTGGCCCACCTTTTTTTTTATTTTTATTTTTTGTTTCTTTTTTTTTTTTTTTTTTTTTTTTTTTTTTTTTTTTTTTTTTTTTTAATTCTACTTTTTAAAAAAATTCTGTTACTTAAAAAATTTTTTTTTATTTATTTGTTTTTAGAGAGAGGGGAAGGGAAGGAGAAAAAGAGGGAGAGAAACATCCATCAGCTGCCTTTTGCATGTCCCGAACGGGGGTCCCAGCCCACAACCTAGGCATGTGCCCTGACCTGACTGGGAATTGAACTGGTGAACTTTCATTTTGTGGGACAATGCCTAACCCACTGAGCCACACCAGTCAGGGCTTTTTTTTTTTTTTTTTTTTTTTTTTTTTTTTTTTTTTTTTTTTTTTTTTTTTTTTTTTTTTTTTTTTTTTTTTAAGTGTCTCGTTTATTGTGACTAAAATGTTTCATATCTAATCCAAATCAAATACCTTTTCTCCTTTAAGGGAAAGAGAGGGTTTTTGTTGTTGTTGTTTGTTTGTTTGTTTGTTTTTGTATGTGTGATTCAATCCCTTCTGGACTTACTTTTACCTGTTTTTCTCAGAGGAAGGTCAGTATGTTCAGAGGTCAGGGAGGAAAGTATTGTAGGGTTTGTTCTCTTGTATGTAGAATGTGTGATACGTGAAAGAGCAGGGAGTTCAATGGTGTCAATACCAGAGCTTCACAAACCTGTCCAGACTTTATACAGGAGTCAGACGCCTGAATAACGTGAAGGATGGAGTACCTTGGTGATCTCGAACTGTTTTCAGACCTTTGGAAAAATCACTGATGGGGTTTGCAGGAATTACAAAACCCCATGGAATTAGTAAGATTCAACTATACCAAGCCTGTGAAGATCTTATTTAAATCTGGAAGTTCTATATTAAGTCAACTAATTATGTCAAAACTCCCACTACACCACACCCCCTTTTATTTTATTTTTTTATTTAGTTCATTTGAGAGCTAAGTTTTACACTGTTTCTTTCTTCCTTGTTCCTTAGCTGGAATTCTTTCTGGCCTGGTGGATTAGTTAATTTGAGTTTCTTGTTTTAGATTTTGAGAAATGCTTTTCACACCTCTCAGTTTCTGAAATTTGGGGCATATCACTTACTGTGCAAGCGTGCTTTTAGTTGTCACTGGGTCAGTAACACTTTTTTGCTCGTTTTAGGATCCTGATGGTGAACATGCCAGGAGAGCAATGCAAAAGGTGATGGCTACGACTGGTGGGATGGGTATGGGACCAGGTGGCCCAGGAATGATTAATATCCCACCCAGTATCCTAAATAATCCTAACATCCCAAATGAGATTATCCATGCATTACAGGCTGGAAGACTTGGAAGCACAGTATTTGTAGCAAATGTAAGTAAACAAAACAATGTCTGAAGTAGAAAAAAAAATCAGAATTTTATGAAATAATCTTGTCGATGTGTTAGAAAAGTAGATTTGATACTTGAGAAGAAAAACTTGAGAGGGTTATATTATCTTCTTGATCTATTTTTTTTAAATCACCTTTGGAGTTGTATTTGTTTCCTAATGACTACTGCAGTCATAAGTCACAGGTTTGACTGTGGTTCCATGGGTCTGTGTTTACTGTGTTTTGCTAGTATTTATAAAAGCGGCGGCTGAGTCTGTTCTTGGTGGGTTTATTTAGGTGCAGGATAAAAAAGTTTCTGAGTGGAGATTATACACTGACACTTCCCCCTTTTGTCTGGGATAAATGATAATGCCTTTCATTGCAAAGGAAAATATTTTTAAAAGAAAGTGGGAGAGTAGGGGAGAGTGATGATAAACTCTAGGGAACAATTTTTTATTTTTAATATTCAGATATAAGCATTATAAATGTATGCGGTGACATAAGCTTTTTTTTTTTTTTTTCAGAGAAAAAAGACACTAAATGGTAGTTAAGGCCAGCTTTATAATCCTACTTGAAAAATCCCACTGCAGTTCATACGTTTTTGTGACATTTTTCTTATGTTTTCCAACCAAAGCATGTTGCATACATGTAATAAAAATTGTTTTTCTTAAGACATTTACATTGCGAATTTCATTCCCCTTCTCTTGATTAGCTGGATTATAAAGTTGGCTGGAAGAAACTGAAGGAAGTTTTTAGTATGGCTGGTGTGGTGGTCCGGGCAGACATTCTTGAGGATAAAGATGGAAAAAGTCGTGGAATAGGCACTGTTACTTTTGAACAGTCCATTGAAGCTGTGCAAGCTATATGTATCCTTTTCCTGGAATTTAACTCTTGGTGAATGTTTGTCTAATTGTTGAATTAGTAATACAGGTTTATGTGTGGAAGTGGTAACTTTATGTACCACTATTTCCTGAGTGACTAGAGGAATGCATTTCTGTGGAGTTTGAAAGTTCTCTGGGATGGAATGGATTTAGCCTTGTGTAGATAGAAGGGCTGAGAAAGTAGGCACATTCCCATGAGTAGTCTTTTTCTGTGATTTCTTTTTCAAGGAGTCTGATTTGAAGGGGGGAGTCCAAATAATGTGCTGCTGGAGAGAAGTTTAATTATTTCATATGTAAGCCTTTGCAGGGCCCTCTTTTTTTAGTGGATTGACATCATTCTAGAAGCAGCACTTATTTGTTATCCTATGCCATACTGGAGAATACCACAGAGGAACACAGTTGCTAAATTCAGGGAAGATATACTGAATGTTTTGCCCAGAAAACATGGTACTTGAAAAATGTTTGGATACCTGGCCAATTGGACATGTACAGAAAACTGATGCCAGTGCTTAAGAGGATGGCTTGGTGAAAAGTATAAGGCTGTATAAATGAAGCTCTATACCTAAGGTGTAAGCTGAAGTTTACTTCTTTTCTCCCCCTTGAGCTTTATTTTCCTTTTATGCTGACTTGAGAACCAAATACAAACACTTGAAATGTAATGAGGAATAAGAACTACTGATAAATTCATTGTTTAGAAGGGACTGTTACCAGTTGAATTGTTTTTCTCATTTCTCTCTTACTGTGCATGTTCTTAGAATTGTAAGAAATAGCCTTAATTGTAATACCAGCTATGTTTAATGGCCAACTGCTATTTGATAGACCAATGCACGTGAAAATGGTAAGTTAATGGGATCTCTTTCTCCATAATATACTTAAATAAGTCTAGCAGAAACATGGGATTATTTGGAGTATGCACATAGCCATTACTTATGGATCAGTCTAAGACAGTGATTTTCAGCCAGTGGGCCACAAGACTACTTAAGCAATACCTAACTATAATTGAATTTATTAGGGTGACACTGGTTAATAAAATTATAGATTTCAGGTGTATAATTCTGTATTAAATCATCTAATACCTGATTATTTAGTCAGGGATATTGACCTCTTTTCCCATAGTTTGTCAAATTAAAAACTGACAACAGCACCCTGATGTGATTCAGTTGGTCAGGCATTGCCCTGCAAAGCAAAAGATCTCCAGTTCAATGCCCACGTTCTGGGTTGGGTTCCTTGCTAGGGGTGTGTATGGGGGGAAGCTACCGATCTGATTGATCTCTCTCTCCCTTACTTTCTCCCTCCCTTCCCCTTTCTCTAAAAATAAGAGTAAAGTATTTTTTTAAACGGCAACAGCCAACATAATAGCCAAGTGGTGTGAATGAATCAAAATTATACCTATTTTTTTGTCAGATTGGCAAAAAATACAGTTTTTGGTGTGCCGCAGAATTGCAGTGATGAGTTTATATAAGTGCCATGAAATGAAAAAAGGTTGAAAATCACTGGTCTACGTTTAGGGTATGGCTATGGTGAGCACATTTATGACAGCTCAGGCAGCTCTAACTTCAGATACATTTTTCTTTGCACAGTTGGCTGATTAGCATGGTCAGGAGGTCAGTTGAGTATCCTACTTGAGCAGGTGATCAGTTTCAAAAGAGTAGTTATATATCTGGATTTTCAATTTTCAGTCTGTTTTAGTTATCATCATACCTGTTGTGAACCTTATTAAGTCTTTGGTTTAGACAGCCTTTAAAGTTCTCTTGAAGTGCTTCAATATAAACATTGTCCCTATGGCTGTGCCAAAGATAACAGTTAATACAAGCATGACTGGAACATGGTGAGGGCAGTGTAGTTAGAACTCACATTCAGGAGGGAACTGTAGAGGAGCATTCAGTTTTAAAAAATAGATCATTGCATCCTGGCTGGTGTGGCTCAGTGCATTGAGTGCTGGCCCAAGAACCAAAGGTTTGATGGTTCAATTCCCAGTTGGCGCATCATGCCTGGGTTTCGGGCCAGATTCCCTGGTGTAGGGCATACGAGAGGCAACCACACATTGATATTTCTTTTTCTTTCTTTCTCCCTCCCTCCTCCTCTGCCTAAAAATAAATAAATAAAAAAAAGAAAGCCAATTTGCAAAAAAATAAGTAGATAAATTGCTTCATGTCATTTAAAGTCCAAAAGCGTGAAAAAGATAGTGTGAGAGATTCTTGCTCTTGCTTCATATCCAGGTCTTAACCATCCCCCACAGTATATACATGAGTATATTTTAATCCTTCCTGCTTTACACAAAAGCTTCCAAGAAATTGCCCACATTTCTTTTGATACTTGCATAGTATTCCATAGCGAGGGGATATCATAATTTTTCAAACCAGTCCTCTGTGGATGGGTGTCATTTCCATCTCTTTCTGTTTCAGGATGAGAGGGCCTTACCAAAGGGAGATTTTTTCCCTCCTGAGCGTCCACAACAACTTCCCCGTAAGTATCTCAATTATTATGGCTGAGATTTAGAATTTGAGTTAAACTAACCAGAAAACTGTAATTACTCTTGAACTTGTGCCATGTTATTCTGTAGTACGCTTGACCTTTCTTTTTTTTAAGTATTTTTTATTGATTATGCTATTACAGTTTTCACAATTTTTTCCTTTTTATCCCCCATCCACCCTGTCCCCTCAACCCTCCAGCATCCCCCCCTTAGTTCATGTCCATGGGTCGTACATATAAGTTCTTTGAGTCCTCTCTTTCCTATACCATTTTTTATCTCTCATCTATTTTGTGCCTACTAATTATGCTTCTTCTTCCCTATACCTTTTCCTCCTATTCCTCCAGCACCCTCCCCCGCCCCCCCAGCTGAACTCCCTCTGTGTGATGTCCATTTCTCTGATTCTGTTCCTCTTTTGGTGGTTTGCTTAGGTTTTGTTTTCATAGTTTTTCTTTTAGGTTCATTTGTTGATAGTGGTGAGTTTGTCGTCATTTTATTATATTGTTCATATTTTTTATCTTCTTTTTCTTAGATAAATCCCTTCAACATTTCATATAATAAGGGCTTGGTGATGATGAACTCCTTTAACTTGACCTTATCTGGGAAGCACTTTATCTGTCCTTCCATTCTAAATGAAAGCTTTGCTGGATAGAGTAATCTTGGATGTAGGTCCTTGACTTTCATGACTTGGAATACTTCTTTCCAGCCTCTTCTTGCATGGAAGGTCTCTTTTGAGAAATTAGCTGACAGTCTTATCGGCAGTCCTTTGTAGGTAACTTTCCTTTTCTCTTGCTGCTTCTAGGATTCTCTCCTTAATTTTAACCTTGGGTAATGTGATTATGATGTGCCTTGGTGTGTTCCTCCTTGGGTCCAACTTCTTTGGGACTCTCTGAGCTTCCTGGACTTCCTGGAAGTCTGTTTCCTTTGCCAGATTAGGAAGCTCTCCTTCATTATGTTTTCAAATAAGTTTTCCACTTGTTGCTCTTCCTCTTCCCCTTCTGGCCCCCCCTATAATTGGGATATTGGAACATTTCAGGTTGTCCCAGAGAATCTTCAGCCTCTCTTCATTTTTTTGGATTCTTTTTCTTTGTTCTGATCCAGTTGGATGTTTATTTCTTTCTTTTGTTCCAAATTGTTGCTTTGAATCCTGGTTTCCTTCTTGTCACTGTTGGTTCTCTGAATATTTTGCTTTATTTCATTTTGGGTATCCTTCATTTGTTGTTTCATTTTTTGACCAAGCTCAATCAGATCTGTGAGCATTTTGATTACCGGGACTTTAAATTCTCCATCAGATATGTTGGTGATCTCCTTACTTAGTTCTCTTTCTGAGGTTTTGCTGTGTTCTTTCGTTTGGGCCATATTTTGACTTTGGAGCTGATAGGTTGTCAAGGGGCGGGCCTTAAGTATTTACTGCGCCAGGGCAAACCACCTTGCTGCTGCTGCCTGTGGGGGAGAGGCCAGAGAGGGAACATTGGAATTCGCCTGCCCATCTCTAGTGCACTTTCCAACAGACTCTCCTGTCAGAATGGAAGTATCTCCCACCATGGCCTCCCCAGCTGTATCCCATAGTAAGCTCTGAGTCTCAGTTTTCCCCCTAAGTTAGTCCCTCCTGCGCAGCTCTGCCCAGCCTGGCAGTCAGCCGCCTCACTGTGGTTTTTCTGAGTCAGCCCGTGCAGTCTGCCTTACCAGTCTGATTGTTCTGGTTGACTTTTTCTTTAATTCCTTGGTTGTCAGTTCCATGCAGTTTGATTTTTCTGGCACTTTTGGTTGTTTATTGATTTTAGCTTGGTTGTTATCCTCCTTTTGGTTGTGCAAGGAAGTGAAGGGTTTCTACCTACACCTCCTTCATCTTGGCCAGAACTGTGTTTTTCTTGTTTTGAGCTGCTTGACCATTCTTTAGGGGAAAGTTCAAAAAGGTTTTTCTTATATAAATTTTTCTCAGAGTGAAAAATGAACAGAGATTTGTAATTTAGTAAGGATTGTTAGGATTACATTGTGGTCAGGCAGGCTGGCTGCCCAGGATATAGAGGATGTAGTTGGGCATTTTGAAAAGTGTCTTGGTGGGAATGAAGAACCCAAAACTGCAAAGGGAATTCAAGCTACACTGCTCTTGGGTTCAGAAAGATTTGTCATCACCATATGGCCTAGCAGTTCCACTCCTAAGTACACTCTAGGATATCTAAAAACTTACTTCCACACAGAAACTCATACATGGATGTTGATAGCAGCATGATTTGAGCTGGTGAGTGGATAAGTACAATGTGGTAAACCTATACAATGACACATTACTCAGCCATAAGAAGGAATGAAGTGCTGATACATATTACAACATGGATAAGACTTGATTCCATCTATAGGAAACATCTAGAACAGGTGAATCTGTAGGCAGAAAGTATATTAATGGTTGCCCAGGGCTGGGGAGAGGAATTAGTGGAGAGTGACTGCTAATAGGAGTGGGTTTTCATTTTGGAGTGATGAAAATGTTTAGAATTAGATGGTGGTGATGATTTCATAACTTGGAATATACTAAAAATCACTGATCTGTATGCTTTAAATCAGTGAATCTTATGGTATGTGAAGTGCAGCAATCAAAATTTTTATATAGGGTTATTTGCAACATCCAGGTGAAAAGAAAACCTGTGCTGCGACTAGGAGGGCTAGTTGGTAGGTCTCCGCAGAGATGGAAAGGGTGCGCATTAATTGAAGCCCTAGGCACTCTTCATCTGGCAATTCGACAGGTGAGCTGAGCCCATGCACAGACCACAGTGGGAGTGAGAGCCTGTTGTAGCAAGAAGGTTGGGCAATTATCAGTGCAGGCCAGGCTAGCATGTGGGAGATGGATGGCGGGAAGGATGGGGGTAGGTGGGGGTGGGACCTGCTTGTGCTGTATTAGGGCAGGCTTCCCACTAGGTAAGGCAGTGGGGCAGGGCTGTTGTCATTGCCTCCAGTCTGGGAGCAGTGCGTTAAGTTTGGGACCCTCAGATACTAGAACACTAGCTCTTGAGTGCCTTTGCAGTTTAGGTAGGATAGAAGCATAATAGAGGTAGATGTTGAAGGGAGGTTGAGGTCTTTAAGAGTAGGAGATGGCTTATCTGTTGAAAGTTAACAATTATTTGTTGAAGGACTACATTTTTTTGTCACAATTAGTGTGATCACTTGCAGTTGATTATCCAGGTTCAGGGTGATGGCTCTTGTTGACCTTCAGGGGCTGGGTGCTGCTTGGCAACTCTGGCAAGCACGCACTGGGCCCCAGGGAGACCATTATCTGTGGCTTTTGGTCTCTGAGCACATTTCAGAGGGTTGTCTTGAAAGGTGCTTTGGGGAGTAAGTAACCTGGTGATTTCTTGCTGCTGTTTTTGTGCAATTTAAAAAATGGGTGTTAATCAGATTAAATATCCATACTCAGGTTTGTTTGTTGTTGTTTTATGTTTTGTTTGTTTTTGTTTTTTAATTGGTCTTGGGTGTACAATTCTAATACATCATCTGTATGTTGACTATGTGTTCACTGCAAATCAAGTCTCCTCCCATCATCCTTTAACGCCCCCATACTCTTTTCTGTCTCCTCCCACCTCCCTTTCTAATGAACAATTTTTTTTTCACTTAAAAACCACTTGCCTGGTCTTGGTTTAGGCCTCAGACTAGAGCTTTGCAAATGTCTTACAGTATCTCAGACCTTGGTGGCTATTTTGAGGCCAGTCGGTATTCTTGGGTTCCTGTTTGTGGAGCATGGAATTGAGGGTGGGCGTCCGTAAATCCACTAACTTCATTGTTATTTAGGTATCTATCCGTGGGTAAAGAAGCTTTCTGGGTAGAGGATGGGTTCTGTAAATCCACTAACTTCATTGTTATTAAAACCACCTGCAGCAGAGTCATTATGCCCAGTAGCTAATTGGCTGGCTTATAACACTGATTATTCATGGGAGAAGTACTTGGGCTACCAGGCTGGGAGGTGGGGGTGGGCATATTTGTGTGAGTTGTTCATAATTCTCTGTAACTTGCAAGTGAACTGATTTTTAGTTGCCCTTGCATATACATACAATAAAGTCCAATCTGTAATTGCATATAAAAGGTTATGCATTGAAAAGGAGAACTCCTAAATGTACCAATGTTGAGTTATGAATTAGACCCTGGGTGTGGTGGTGGTGGTGGTGGTGGTGGGTGGGAATGGAGCGTGGTGGCTGTGGCTCTTTGCCTTTGAAGTTCATGGTTTATTCTAAGTTAGTGGAATCTACACTTCTGACTTTCTCTTTTCCTTTCAGATGGACTTGGTGGTATTGGAATGGGGTTAGGACCAGGAGGGCAGCCTATTGATGCCAATCACCTGAATAAAGGCATTGGCATGGGAAACATAGGACCTGCAGGTGAGAATTACATTGTTGCCTTGATTGAGGATTTGTGGGGAAGTTAACAGTTATTACATAGTTAAAATTATTAATTATTGGGATAATTAGACATTGAGTAATTCAAAAGCAGTAAAGATTTAATTGGGACAAAATTCCCTCCTTATCTCTGATTCATTTTGATAAAGGCGGTATTTTGGGTTTTTGTTTGTTTTGTTTTGTTTTGTTTGTTTGTTTGTTTGTTTTATTTATTTATTTTTTAAGTTCGAGGTTTTTTGTAAAGCCATCATACCATAGCATTTTATCCTTGCCTGACCTGAGCGGAGATAGTTAAGCCATTTGATGAAGGGAGGCAAGCCAGAGAGTTGATCTTGCTCAAGGTCACACTATCAGTTAGTGACGGAGACCGTCTCCAACCGTGGGACTACAGCACTGCTGTAGTCTATTACCCAGGCTCAGGCCTTGGTGTTGACACAGCTTCTAGAGGTAGGGGCATTGATGGATGCAAAAAGCATCCATCGTGGGGGCTCACCCATGGTGAGGGGCTCATTGCATGACAGCATAGCTGTTGGAGGCCACTGGACATGTGATGTACAGTGGTGTTCAAGAAGATAAGAAATAACTAATTAACGAAAGCTTGGAAATGCAGAATAAACTTTAAACTTTGCTGTTTAGCATTTGCATTTTTCTGCAATGAGTCATTTATATACTATTAAGAAATACTTTACTTTTATGACTTCAGACTTAGATCTTTCTTGAAATCCTTCGAATTGCAAGATGGGGACCCCTCTACCCTGCTGCTGTCAGTTCTGTATATTGCTTGTCTTCCTCTCAGCTTAAACTCTGCAGCTGACCCCGGTGGCCTGGGCCATCACCTCAGATGGCTCTTCCTCTCAGCCAGCACACCCTCCTGCCTAGCATCTAAGAGGAAGGCTGGGGTTGGGGGAGAAAGCCTTGGTGTTTTTACAACTGCTTTTTACTTAGAGAATTTTAGCTTTCAAAGGGATTTTAAGTTGACTTCTTCATAAAATAAGCTTCTAGTGAATGTTTCCTAGTCTGTACCTGATAATTAGATTTCATGTTAAAAACTGTCTGCCTTGGTCATTTAATTAAACTATGTGGACCCTACAGAATTTTGAGTCATAAAATGATTATTCTGTTAAAGGCTTAAATAGTTTTCCTGGAATGTGATTGTTTGACAGTCAATATGGTAGGGCTCTACCCCTCTTTTCTCAACAGTTAAAATACATTAGTAATCAGGGATATTTTATACATCTGCTGGTTTAGAATTTCTTGTGTTTTTTAAGTTCAAAATGTTACTTACTGCTTTGACATAATTTTAGTTTGCATTGACTTTTTCTTTTTAAGGAATGGGAATGGAAGGCATAGGATTTGGAATAAATAAAATGGGAGGTAAGAAATTTAAAATGAAGTACAAATATAATTGCTTTTAGGTATGGTTTTCTGTCTTTTCCTCCCTCTTTCTTTTCTCTTAAGCTCTGCATGAAATTCTCACTTTGCTTTCCAAAAAATTTTAGTCACCTGTTAATCCTTCCAGTGGGTATCTTGGCTTTTGGGTCTGGCTTTCTCACTTACTGGCTCTGTGACCTTGGGCAAATCACTTCATCTCTCTGGGCCTCTTGTTTGTCTATTCCTGGAGAGGGTGGATCAGACCAGATCAACTTTTTGAGGGCAGTAGCGTTTTGCTTTTTTTCCCCCCCTTAAACTTTGGTAAGTAAGTTTCTGGCAGAAAATAGAAAATGCCCAAGATGAAACTTGTGAAAACAGTTTTCTTTTCCTGATCAGTGTAAGTAGTCTCTTGGGGGTGGTGCTGAAATGCGAATTCTCTTTCAGGCATGGAGGGGCCTTTTGGTGGTGGTATGGAAAACATGGGTCGATTTGGATCTGGGATGAACATGGGCAGAATAAACGGTAAGACAAGTATTACCTTCCCGCTTGCTCTTACCTTGTGCTGGCTGTTGGCTCTTGGGTGACCTTTAGGCAGCAGACCCGTTTTAAATAAATGATTCTCCCCATCCAATTTTCACTGAATCAGATGTCTTAAAATTGCCTTAAATACCAGTAAAAGTGTAAGTTTGTATTTCAGAAGCTATACTTAATGGTAGGTGAGTGTTTATTGTCTTAGTCACTAAACTCCTGAGATGTCCTCTGTTCTGAATCTTCCCTGGTAATTATCTGATAAAATTTTAAAGCTTTCTTATTGCCTGTTACACTAGGAAACATTGTATAGACACATGTGCTTATGTTTTGCATACTTTAAAATGGTCTCCAAGTGTAAAGGATTAGTTTCTTTGGCCATTTTGATATTTATGTCTCCCCTGGAGTGCTGGACTGATGGGTTCTCTGATGACTTTTGTGAGCAGAGGCATTAATTTAGTTTCTACATAATGCAAATTCTTGTGTATTATCATTTAAATCTTACTGCCCTTCCAACCTCGTAACAGAAATATAATGGTAATATTAATTATAAAAACAGTGTTTTCATTTAATCCTTGCAAGAACCACATGATGTGTGGGTACTGTTATCCCCATTTCATCAGAAACTGAGGCCCAGAGTGACTTGCCTAAGGTCACATGGCTTAATAACGTTTGGGATATTGACCCAGGCTGTCTGGCTCCAGAGTCTGGCTCTTAATATACTTTGTCCCTGCCTTTTAGAATTGCCCCTAGCACTGGCATCAGCCCTCCTCACCAGCAGAGCTGTTGAGTGTGCCCTGAGAAACCTGTAGTTAGTCTTTCTAAAATCCTCTGGGTGTGTTGGACTCTGACCCCCCACCTGTGGGAATACTGCTTACTTTATATACATAACATCTTTGGAATGGGAAGTCATTGAAGATTTGGGGTTAAACCTTTCTTTGCTGGTCTATAGTAATGGATAATGTGGAGATAGTATAGAGCAAGCATACCTTAATAGGATGGACATTAACTGTCAGCTGGAAAAAGATTCTTGATGAATAAACTGTTCTTCATGAGGTACCTTGTTCTAGATGATGGGGGAAAGGTGTAGGAAGGTCCTTATCATGACTTAGGAATGAAGGGACAAAGGTCTGTGTGCTCTCAGGGTTGTCCGTGGTTTGTGTGCTCATTGGATTTTTAATAAAAATGAGAGCTGGAGAAGTCTGGCTTGATAAAGTATTTACTCAGAACAGGTGAGTCATTAGAAATGGGTTTTGGGGTTGTTACTTTGAGTAGACTGATGTGATTTAGTAGTAGATGGAAATGGGGTGGGAGCTGTGCTGAGCCATGTGGACAAAGTCCTGGTGACCTGACAACTGCAATGAAGAAGTTACAGTTCTGGGCTAGGTGATTGAAGATTTAAAGTGCTGATTCTCGTGAAGAGTCACAGTGGACGGCGTGTCTTAGGTTGTATTCTTAGATGTTCTGAGATACTAATTGGGCGGGATCAACTCTAGAGTCCTTGGGTGCTGGGTCCAAGGAATGTTTTGTTTTGTTTTGTTTTGTTTTGTTTTTTAATTTGAGAGAGAGAGGATGAGGCCGGGGGACATGTTTTTTTGTTCCACTTATTGATGCATTTGTTGGTTGATTCTTGTATGTGTCCCGATTGAGTATCGAACCCACAGCCTTGGTGCATCGGGATGATGCTCTAACCAACTGAGCTACCCCCAGCCAGAGCAAGGAAAGTTTTAATCACTGGAAAAAGTTGAAGATATATCATATTTAATTTAACATTTAGTTGATGACCATAATGCATATATTATAGTCACAGGTGCTGACAACATTAGACTAATTAGAACTTAGATTCTTGAAGCAAATTAGTCAAACAGGAGATGTCAAATCTTGATAGAGTGGATGTAAAAAAAATTAATAAATATTTTCACATATCAAGTAGTAACTGATTTGATGCAGTATCTTGCAGTGAAATAAGAACTCTCCTCTCTTTGGAGTACTTAGAGTTCATACAAGGTTTCCTGAACTCTTAAGGTCCGTTGACAGTTGAGAAGATGTGTTCTGAGGCCTTTGGCAATACCTAAATGCCTGCATATGACTTCCTTATCTGAAAAGCGGTGGGTGCTGCCTTCTTCATTGACTTGTGATAAGAGTTAAAGGAGTCCTGCAGAGCTCCATCTGTTGCATTACCACCCTGGGGATTCTTTTCTGCTCACCAGACATAATAGGTTTGCACAAGCTACCCATCATGTTTTTCAGACTATAAGATATACACCCCCCCACCCCCATTTGGGAGGACTAATGATTGTTAATGCTGCTGTTGAATTCTGTTTACATTTACAGTGGCGAAATATTGTGTTATTTATGTTATTAAATGTTTTACCACTTTTTTTTTTGCTTCAAAATTTTTTTCTATTTTCCCCTAAATCTAGTGTTTCTTATGGTCTGAAAAATAACAGTAGTTGGATTGATTCAGACTATGAATATAGAGTTCACCATTGCCAAAATTTGCTGCATCTCCTTATTTAATGTTAGTCTCCTTTCTTATTAATACTAGCTAGCCTCCTTCCCTATCTCTAGTAGACTTGTTTACTTCATTGAAAACATAGGGATTTAGTCATTTTTTTGTTGTTGTTGTTATGCAATAAAAGGTGTTCATTATATAGTGCTTGCTTACCTGATAGTTCTAAGAAGCAGGATTAGTGAACTAGATTTCTTTAGCCCTGGCCAGGTTACTCAGTTGGTTGGAGTGTCATCCCATATACCAAAAAGGTTGCAGGTGAACATGCCTGGTCAGGGCACCTGTGACAGCAAAACTGATTGATGCTTCTCTCATGTGGATGTTTCTCCCTCCCCGTCCCTCTCCCTGTTCCTCTCTCTCTAAAAATGGATAAAACATAACTTTTTGGTGAGGGTTAAAAAAATAATTTTTCAAGGACCTCTCAGCATGAGGAGAAAAAGGTTATGATATCCGTTTTAAATCTTGCTATAGCTGAATGTATAAGAAGATAGGTAGCCAGTGATAAGAGTCATGAAAGGCTTTCTCAAGCAGGTGACATCTGTGGCAGGGCTTTTCCCATAGAAGCTAAGGCTGTTGTTTTTATTTTTGTATTTTTTTTAATTGCCTGAAGTTCATGGTTACAGTCAAAAGTTTTGTGTTGTTGTTTTAAAACACAAGTGAAACCCTGACAGATGTGGCTCAGTGGGTGGTGCATTGTCTTCAGACCAAAAGGTTGCTGGTTCTATTCCTGGTCAGGGCACATGCCTGGCTTGTGGGCCAGGTATCTGGTTGAGGGTGTGTGAAAGGCAGCTGATCAGTGTTTCTCTCTCCCTGTCTTTCTCCCTCTCTTCCCCTCTCTCTAAAAATAAATAAAAATCTTTAAAGCACCAGTGAAGATGTCTAGAACAGAGAACTGTTCCTTATGCTCCTTTAGAGTGTACAACTAGCTCAGTGTCCACGCTGGGACTGATAGCAGTTCCCAGGAACATTGGTTTCTGGTCTCAGAGGGTGGAATTTGAGGCAGTAAGACCTTTGTTTTTAAAAGACAATGTAAAAAACAAATGCTCCTGCTGTCAGCATATCCATTCTAGTTGTTGGTAGAGAAGTCCTGTTATATTGGGTCTGTGTGCATATATCTATTCAAATAGCGGTGCTGGCGTATTACAGCATGGGCTTTTACATGAGGGTTAGTTTTTAGCCTTCACTTTGCTTCTTACTGAGCATGTTGACTTTGGTCAAGTTACGAAGTCATTTGAACCTCAGTTTCTTTGTAAAGGGACAGTGGTGGTAGAGGATAATACAGGTATGTGGGCTGGTTTTGAGGGTTCCATGAAATAGTGAGGCATGTGGCAAGAGCCCCAGAGATGTACCTGCTGCTACTGGGACATAAGCAGGCTCTCCTGTGGCCTGCCTTTGACCCTACATGCTCTGCGGCCTCCCCCCTCCCCCCTGCCAGTTACTGTGGTAGTGGGTGCTCAGTGTGCCCAATGTGTAGCTGTAATGGGAGTTGTGAATTAGTCCTCTTTTGTGGACTAAGGTAGGTTTTCAGGAATTCTGCTGAAGTAACTGTTTTTATTTTTATTTTTTAAGGAATAAAGGGTGAATGTTGGTTTCCTATAGAAAAACTAAATATGCTGATTTGGTGGTGGCTGCCATGTGTGTCTATAAGAGTTTTTTGTTTTGTAAAGTGTAAAATATAATGGTATTCTTGGAAAGGCCTAGGGTAATATTTTTTTCCACAGAGCTGGAGCGTGGCATGGGTGGAGGATTTGAGAGAGACTTTGCCAGAAATGAGATGGGAATGTCTCGAAGCTTTGGAGAGCCCCTTGGCAGAGGAATGGGTAAGAAGGCCCCCTGGGCCCTATGCTGGCAGGATCTACCCCCTGGGGGTGCAGGTGCACCCTGATGTTGGAGGTTTTTTTAAGGCAAAGTCTGCTGGTGTTCCTTAGCCTTTTTTAAAATTGTGTGTTTTATAGACCTAGGTAAAAACTTCTGGTCCTTGAATTTTTTATTGCTATCCATAGCACTACTTCGGTCTTTGCGGGTGGCTTCTTGGTCCACATCGATATGAGATGTTTGCTGGCTGGAGGAGTTGAAACTGCTGTAGATATGTAACTGTGGCTGTCTAGTTCTGGTGGAGATTGTCAAGGCCCTGCCAAGTAGGGGTGTGGGTTTCCTTAGTCCAGGGTGCTGTTCCAGTCAACACAGACGACATGGTGTGCTTTTGAAAGACATTGGTGAACCAGAGAAGTGTTCTGACATTGGAGGGCATGGAGTATTGGCTGGTTGACATGCAGAGAGACTCTTGTTTTTTTGTTAGGTTGCCAAGCCATTTCTTCTTGACTTTTACATGGGCATCTTCCCCCGTTTTGAGTTGAGGTTTTTCTGAGACTGTCTGCTTAATTTTCCTTCATTAGTATGTTGCAAGGAGATTTCCTGGGCTCAGAAGTTTTTCTCTCAAAGGTAATTTAGAGCATGGATTTCCCCCTGCCCCTTACCCTGTCCTTGCCCTGTCCTCCATTTTCACCTGTTTCTCACTGTACAGAGCAGGTAAGAAGCTGTTATGTTACAGCCCCAGAGTGCTCAGCCTCTGTCTTTATGGGACACTGCAGGCCAGGTGTGAAGATCTTTAAGCTTTCTAGATCTAGTTTGTATAAGCTGAGCTGTTTTAGAAACATATGGAGGCCATAGAAAGAGTTGTCATTCAGCTCACTGGTGAGACGGGATTCTTAATTCTGTACATTATCTCTAGGACCCCCATCTTCTTTATGTTCTTCACAAAGATCAGAAACTACTCCCTCAGAGTAGACACTGTTGTTTTGTTTCGTTTTTAATTTTTATTTATTGATTTTGGAGAGAGACATCGATTTGTTGTTATACTTACTGATACAATCACCGGTTGATTCCTGTATGTGCCCTGCCTGGGGATTGAACCTGTTGCCTTGGCATATCGGGACAATGCTCTAACCAACTGAGCTACCTGGCCAGGGCAGACACTTTGATGGAGACTTCTGTTTCACCTTTTTCCTGTCTATGGTTGGGTAACTTGAATGACTTTCCCCCTTTTTCCTAGACTGGTAGTGAAGATTCTCTCTCTCCCTCCCTCCCCCTCTCTCCCTCCTTCCCCCTCTCTCTCTCCCTCACGCGCGCGCACTTGCTCGATATGACCTTCATTCTCAGTTATTCAGTTATTCCAAAGCTTTAGAATTTCGGAGTGAGTTCATAATCCCTATGTGACTAGGTCAGTTAAAAGTTTCTTATTGCCATGGCTGGTTTTGTTTCTGTATTTGGAGTGGTAGGACATTTTTTAAATATTCTAAAATCATTGTCATTTGTCTGCAAATCCCAATTTGTGACCACCTGTATGGTGAGAACAAGGTGGCACGTGACCCTGCTCCCATGGGGGCTTTTTTCTGCTCTGAGCCCTTAATCCTTTGTTACTCTGTGGTGCCTCTCTGTGATGACGCTGTCAGCCCCCTCCTGGTTCCTGCAGTGAGTGGCACAGTGGATCTGGTGAGGCTACTTCAGGTGGCAACAGGAAACTTGTTCTATCCCGACCTGGATAAAAATGTCATCTGCAAGCCTCGTTCTCCCCTGCTACTTTGGCGCCTTCTGTCTGATCAAGCCTGTTACGTGTCGTAAAGCTTCCCAAAATGACCATGGGCAAGAACAAGAGCGTTCATTCTAGAATTCCCTGACGCTGCTTGGCATCAGATCCAAGTTAGTAAAGAGGTCTTTGTACCAGGTAAAATAATTTGTCAGTTTTTTAGAGTAGTTACCTAGATTGGTTTTCCAGTTTTTTATTTTATTTTCTGTGTTGTTTATTTGACAGTTGAATCATTTTGGTGCTCCTTTCTGTTGGAGGCTCCCTACTCAGTGTCCCTTTTCTCCTACTGCAGTAGATCTGTACTTGGTGCTGCAGGAAATATCAATAGATATGTTGTCCTTCACCTTGAGGGACATGGTGCAGCTGAGGAGACAATGCTAAGAGTGGCTCAGGTTAGCACTGGAGATCATTACATCCAAATGGCCTAGTAAGGGAGCTGGTGGAGGTGTTGAATCCCTAGGCACCCTTGGCTGCCATGTAAACACCACACAAAGGTAATGGTTTTTTCTCTGTTCAGATTTGAAAAAGCACTGCCTTTGAAGGCTAATAGATGCACACTGTGCAAAAAGCCCTGGATCTGAGCAGGAGATGTGGTTTAAGCCAGAGGTTCAGCATAGGTAGAAGGTGTACTGGCAGACAGTGTTGGTCAGGTGCAGAGGCTTGGAGGTGAGGGTCTGCCTGGGACAGGAAGAACAGATTCAAGTTGGAAGTCAGAGCAGGGAGGGCTGTGAATGAATGCCTATGGAAAGAATTTGGCCTTTTCTCTTTAAATCAGTGGTGGAACCATTATGAAGTTTTTGTGGGGAGTGGTTTGATCTAAGTACTGTTCTAGGGAAGTGATACTAGCTGAGAAGGATCATAGACTTCACAGTAGAATAAGCCCTGTACTGTTCTGCAGGCTGGATAAAGGTCTATTATTTCTTGGGGTACTTTATTACCTCCTACCTTTAGCAGGTAGTTGCAGTACTAGAAACAGCTGTGTGGTAGGGTTTAATCTCTCTGTAGTCTTGATCATAATACTTGATGTGATCTGTGGGTATTGCCTGTGTTAGTGAGCACACTTCCAAGACCAGTTTGGGGATGGCACAATGCAAGTTTCTTATACATAACGAAAGACTTGAGAACTTTTAAAAGTTATCACTGATGATAGCATTTTACAAACATTAAAGAGTTTTGGATGAACTGTTGGCAAGCAAGCAGCAGTGTTTTCTGTCTTGGATGGCTGAGTGTGTTGGGGTTTTTATTTTCCTGAGGCTTTGTCTGTCTCTTAGTCACCATCACACCCAGCTCCTTCTAAGGGCCGGTGTGATCAGCTTGCTGAAGCTATGCACGGCTTGTTAACTAGGTCACATCTCCAGTACTGCATTCTGGTAGTTTGCAGGGTTTGGGGCTATAAGTATAGCTATAGCTTTAGTCTGCTAACAGTGAAGTGTTGCTTGGATCTGGGTGGGTGAGTGAGTGCAGGCTTTTTAGTCTTTGAGTATTGAGGGTCTGGACCAGCTTTTAGAAAAATTGCCAATGGCCCCATTCTTGCTCTGACTTTCCAAATTCACTTCATGGTGTATACTGGCTCCTAGCTCTGCTGGGCGCATTCCCAGATGCCCCTACCAACTGGGCCTCAGACTCTGGAGCTATGAGGGCGCCTCACATCATGACCCATCAAGGATTCTCCAGTTTTCCAGTAAAATGGTCTTGTCTGTGTGTATATATTCCTCAAACCCCCACCCCTTTCCTTTTTAAATTTCTTATTAATATTTCTCTGAAACTGTAATGAAATTTTTATTGCCATAGAGAAATTTGGCTAATTATTTTTTCTTCCTGATTTCCTTAGAAATCCTAAGTAATGCACTGAAGAGAGGAGAGATCATTGCAAAGCAGGGAGGAGGTAGGAAACGCTTAGTTTTGCTGTTTTGATTTTTAGAATAGGCTGTTGTTACCAGGGGTAGTAAAGTGTAGTGGTGAAAAGCATGGGCTCCAAAACAGACTGCCTGGGGTGGGAACCAATAAATGCCTGGCTGTGTGACAGTTGCAAGTTAATGAACCTCTCTGATTTTTATACTGTAAAATGTGGATATAATAGTACTTACTGCCTCACAGGGTTGTTGTGAAGAGTAAATGAGTTAATACATATACAAGTGTATTTACCTAAGTGCTCTGTGACCTGTTAGCCATTGTCATTATTATAATGTTTTCACATAATTTGGGGGTTTTGTTTTCAATACTATAAAATTGTAAATGCCTAAAAATAAATGTTTTGCCTGGTTATAAAAAAGTGGCACCTGATAACAAAAATGGTTACTAAAATATATACATGTGCTCATAAAAAACTCAGAAAATTATGAAGAAAGTAGATACCTGAAGTCTCACTACCCAGCAATGAATGCCTAAACATTTTGGAATACATCTTTCCATTAATGCACTTTTTAAAGTGGGTACTTAAAATGAAATTTACTTTTTTCAGCCCGATTTATCCTCATGGCTCTGAGCATCTTGGCATTTCCTTGGTGGCTCAGCTCACTGGCACCTTCTGTGGTGGGCTCTTTCCATGTGGGCACCATTTCTTCTAGTTTCTCTGCTGCTGTTGGTGTCTTGGTGGGGGGTCAGCCTCATTTCTGATGCTCTTGGGCATGCGACCTCCCCTCTCTAAGTTTTTTACCCTTTTTACAGTTTCTGAGAAATCTCTGCCCTGAAAGTGCAATATTCTTAAAATTGTGCATATATTTTGCCACTTGGTGTTCTGTTACTCACCTAAGGTAACAGGTATGGAGAAGGGGAAGGACTTGTGCCAGGTCACAATATTTGGTCAGTTAGAGAATCAGTTACGGAAACTGCTGAGTTTCCTCTTCTTAATTTGCATCTTGGATTAGACTGTGGCTCAGCAGCCCATTTTCAGAAGCTACTGGTGGCAGTGGCGGTGGTGGTGGTGATGAAGGTGAAGCTTGAGTGAGTCGGCATTACAGGCTCTGCATGTGGAAAAGCAGTGGCTGTTGGCCCTGGTGGTGGAGCCCAGATCCTCCTTGTCTAGAATTGAAAGTGTCACAGAGTCACTGTGCACTACTGATTTGCCAGCATGTGTCCAGCTGAACTGTGGCTGTGAGGGATGAAGCCTAGGCCTCTTCCAGGGTTCACTCTGGTGCCACTGGCTGCTTTTCTTCCAGAGCCAGCAAAGTTACACACAGGTCAGTTGGTGGTTTCCCTGACAGAGAAGGTTCCCTGCAAGTGGCTGGCTGTGTTCATTTATACACAGAGGATCTATGTTGGTGATTGTTTTCTTGCCTCCTCTTGCTTACATGGCTGTATAATAGCTTCCCTATGCCTTGGAGATGCTAAGGAAATGCAGCCAGATTGGCCACCAGCAGGGTACCTTAGAAGGACAAGTTGGATGAGGATAAAGGTGGTGAGTGATTTTGAATTGTCACCATGTAAAATCCATGACACCAGGTGACCATCTGAGAATGGCATTTCTGAGCCTTCCCCCTGCGGTGATTTCCTGGTGTCTGGTGGTAGGGAAAGTGCAGTGTTCTCGGGAATTGAGAGCCATGTCTCGCAAAGTTTGTTACAAGTACTAGCATTTCCGAATTAACATGGACAACATTGTCTACATAAGTCCTCCAGGATGGATTTTTTCTTTTTTAAAATTTTATTATGGAAATTTCAGCTATGGCACAGAAGTAGGAAAAATTATGTACTTAATCATTGCCCAGCTCTAAAAGTTGTCAACATTTGAGGAATGTCTAAGTGATAAATAATTGTGGGACTTAGCTTCTGAATTGTGGGTGAGCTTGTGAAATGCTCAGGCCTTTGCACCCAGGTCACCATCCTGACACAAGTTCTTTACATCTGTCTATGTTTTGTGCCCCTCTTTCAGGTGGAGGCGGAGGCAGTGTCCCTGGGATCGAGAGGATGGGTCCTGGCATTGACCGCATTGGGGGTGCCGGCATGGAGCGCATGGGCGCAGGCCTGGGCCATGGCATGGATCGTGTGGGCTCTGAAATCGAGCGCATGGGCCTGGTCATGGACCGCATGGGCTCCGTTGAGCGCATGGGCTCCGGCATCGAGCGCATGGGCCCATTGGGCCTCGACCACATGGCGTCCAGCATTGAGCGCATGGGCCAGACCATGGAGCGCATCGGGTCTGGTGTGGAGCGCATGGGTGCCGGCATGGGCTTTGGCCTCGAGCGCATGGCCGCACCCATCGACCGTGTGGGCCAGACCATTGAGCGCATGGGCTCTGGTGTGGAGCGAATGGGCCCTGCCATTGAGCGCATGGGCCTGAGCATGGAGCGCATGGTGCCCGCAGGCATGGGGGCTGGCCTGGAGCGCATGGGCCCTGTGATGGATCGCATGGCCACCGGCCTGGAGCGCATGGGCGCCAACAACCTGGAGCGCATGGGCCTGGAACGAATGGGCGCCAACAGTCTCGAGCGCATGGGCCTGGAGCGCATGGGCGCCAACAGCTTGGAGCGCATGGGTCCTGCCATGGGCCCTGCCCTAGGCGCTGGCATTGAGCGCATGGGCCTGGCCATGGGTGGCGGCGGCAGTGCCAGCTTTGACCGTGCCATCGAGATGGAACGTGGCAACTTTGGAGGAAGCTTCGCAGGTTCCTTTGGTGGAGCTGGAGGCCATGCTCCAGGGGTGGCCAGGAAGGCCTGCCAGATATTTGTGAGAAATGTAAGTGGATCTTCAGGAACCTCGGTGGTATGCACAAGGGGAAATGGGAGATAGGAAGTCGGCAGGACTGAATGGTGGCAGGTCAGTGTTGGAGGTCATGTCCTCAGAAAAGGAGCTGTGTAACATGCAAGGCTACCTTGTAATACTCCCCAAAGTTTAGTTCTGGTAGGGTATGGGAATGTGAGAGCCAACAATTCTGTGCAGCAAGAATAATGGGTTCTGTAAACCCACTGGGCTTCTCTGACTGCTAGATGGAACAGTTAGCTAAAGAACTCTATAGTTTCTCTTTTTAATTTATTGATTTTAGAGAGCAAGGGGGGAATCATAGAAATATCAATTTGTTCCACTGATTTATACATTTATTGGTTGATTCTTGTATGTGCTTGAACCCACAACCTTGGTGTATTGGGACAATGCTCTAACCAAAGAGCCACCCAGAGCCACCCAGCCAGGGTCGGGAACTCTAGTTTCTTTTCTTTTTACGATTTATTTATTTTTATTTATATATATATATTTTTTTTTCCAATTTTATTTTTACAGAGAGGGGAAGGGAGGGAGAAAGAAGGAGAGAAACATCAATGTGTCAGAGATATATTGCTTGGTTACTTCCTGCACACTGCCAACTGGGGACCTGGCCCGCAACCCAGGCATATCTCCTGACCAAGAATCAAACTAGCAATCCTTGGGTTCGCAGGCAGGCACTCAGTCCACTGAGCCACACCAGCTAGGGCAAGAACTCTAGTTTCTTGATTGATCCCTTGGCTTGAAGAGCCACTAAACCTTAGCATGGCAATACAGAGGAACAAATTATTTGTGCCAAATTGACCACCCTTAGCTACTATTCTGTGGTTCTGTGGCCTAAACCACAGGCAGCTATACATTCTCCTCTCTGTATAATGCTCCCACAGAGAGAGAAAGCCACAAGGGAGTGAATTTGGTATGCTGGTTTAGAATCCCATTCAAGATCAACTTGTTTTGTTCTGTTGATATCTCAGTTTGAAGGTCAGCCAGTTTCTCTGTCACAGGAATTCCTTTTAAGTCACCTTTAGATTAAATGATGATGTTTATGCATCAGGATTTGATTGAATCACTCATCAGTCTCTCATTTTTTCCCCTTAGCTCCCATTTGATTTTACTTGGAAGATGCTAAAGGACAAATTCAACGAATGTGGTAAGTGTTTGAGAAAGGCTTTCTGGGTGCTTCCATATATTGTAGCTTCAGAAATCTTAGCTTGTTTGCATTTGAGTCATGCAGTGGACCTTCTATCCTAGTCTTAGTCACTTTGTATTACTCTAGAGGGCTGATGGGTGTTGCCATTTTTCTGCCTGTGCAAGTATTCAAGCAGGTTATCGAGTTTCCTGTTATGTGTCAGATTAAATAAAAAAAAAATTTTTTAATTTATTTTTAGAAAGAGGAGGAGGGAGAAGAAGAGGGAGAGAAACATCAGCGTGTAGTTGCTTCTTGTGTGCCCCCTACTGGTGACCTGGCCTGCAACCCAGACATGTGCCCTGACTGGGAATTGAACCAGCAACCCTTTGGTTTATAGGCTGGCACCCAGTCCATTGAGCCACACCGGCCAGGGCTGTGTCAGATACTTTTCACATGTCTTCTCATCTCACCCTTGACCTTTTTTCTCCTTTTACAGTTTTTGAAAGGAGGTAGAGTTTCCTCATTTTACAGATGAGTCAGGCAAAGTCACATTCCCAAGGTCACGTGGCTTCTAAGTAACAAACCTAAATAAAATGAATACACCTGAGACAGTGAGACAAGGTTACATTCCACGACAGTACCTACTTCGGTTGTGCCCCAAAGAGCACTTGCCCAGCAGGTCCCATGGTCTGGCTTTGCAGTCTCTGGGTATGCAGTAGTTTGTGTTTGTATGAGACTAAGGGTCTATGATTGTGGTTTTCTGGCACACCAGGCAACGATTCTGGAAGGCTCACTTTGTGGCTGAAAGTAAGTTAAGTTGTCTGTGGGTGAACCCCTAACCCTCACCCCCACTACTTCTCTTCTTTTAACCATGTCAAGTGGAGGCCAAGCCCTAAGCTGGAATCCAGGTGGCTTGCTGAATCGCAGCTTCTGTGGTATTCTCATTTCCTATTTCAGTAGAGGCTCAGATTTCACCACGGTTGCTGCTTGTCCTGGTTCTTCTCTCAGGTCAGCTATTGAGACATAGCCTGCCTTTTTGACCTCTCTCCCCACTCCTTAGTTTCCACATTGTAGTAGATACTCCAAAAAGTCAGATTGAATCATGCAACTCCCCCTGGCCTCAGATACCTGGAAGTGACTCTTGGACAAGAGAAAAGTCCACACTCACAGGCCCTTTTACAACTTGGTCCCTCGGTCCGCATTCATCTTTCTCCTTTCTCTGAACCTGAGTTGCAAGTGCTGTTCTCCAGAAGTATTCTGTTGAGAACTGTTACCAGCAAGTCTTCCTCTTAAATTTAACTCTGATTTCAGAACTTTCCCCTGAGAAGTCTTCCAGGATGTTGATGATCTAGGATGCTCTAGAGTTGTAGTCACTAGCACTAGCTACACTGTCCTGTCCTTGCAGTAAGTGAAGTAAGCCTTGTGTTTCTGTGGCTCTTCTGTGTACTTATTTCCACAGTGTTTGACACATAACCTGGATACTTAATCAGTGCTTGAATATCTGAAACTGCTTTCTAATTATTATTATACAGCTTATATTTGGAAGTACAGAAGTGTCCATCATATTGGTGATGGCCTTGTAAATGTGTTGGTGTGGTATATTGAAAATGAAGCCTCTGTAAAAATTTGCTTATAAAGTTGGATTCATGCAACCCTCCCCCTTTTGTTGGTCAGTTTTTCAGAGTGTAAAAGTCCTGCATTTGTAGCTGTCAAGAAGGCATATCATGGGGCTTGTCAGATTGTTGTCCTGTTGGCAGAAGAATGGCAATTGGGTTGAGAGCTCTTGTGACTGGGTCCCAGCCACTGTGTCCTTGGGCATTCACGCACCAGGCACTGGGGCCACTCTCCCTATTAACTCAGCCAAAATTCACAGGTGATTTGGGCTGAATGGAGCCCAGACTGAGGCTGAGCTCTGGTTTGCCTGATGAGTTGTGGTCTCTTCTTTCCTCCCTGTGCCCAGGCCACGTGCTGTATGCTGACATCAAGATGGAGAATGGGAAGTCCAAGGGGTGCGGTGTGGTTAAGTTTGAGTCACCAGAGGTGGCTGAGAGAGCCTGCCGGATGATGAATGGGATGAAGCTGAGTGGCCGAGAGATTGACGTTCGAATTGATAGAAATGCTTAAGCGGTTGCCTTTTTTAAACATCAATACCAGACCTCTGAATTTGTATTTTTTTCTTGTTAACCATTTTAATTTGTTGGCTGGATGTATAAAGATGTTTAAAAAATTCAGTTGCTTTTTGGGGTAATTTGAATTACTTTTTTAATGACTGGGGTTCCATTTGACTGTTTGCATTGAGATTGCAATGTGCGCAATTTTTTTTGTAGTTGTGGCATCTTGTTGACATCAAATATGACTTTGATAATAAATACCAGTTCCTGAAAGCTGCTTGCTTTTTTGTGTGTGTTGTGGGGCCACCACCCGAGGGTTGGGGGCAAGGAACCACTCATGTCCTTTCTGCCCTCAGAGCTGTGAGCACCAAGAGCCTTATCCCCATTCTTCCTCAGCTGTGTGCCCTGCCAAGTTAGGAACTAACTTAGTGGAATCTGAATCCTGAGTGAATTTGAATCCCTTGTGCTGGTAATGGAGCACTTGACTGTTAGCTGTCCTGAAAGCCATCCAGTCCCCCTTCTGTGCAGTTTCTGTGAGGGGCACAGACACTGCATCAGGTCCATTTCCAGGTTGGCTTCTGTCTTAGTCTGCCCTGGCTGCTGTAACAAAAGTACCGTAAGCTGGGTGGTTTATAAACAACAGAGATTGATTTCTCACAGTCTGGAACCTGGGAAGTCTGAGGTCAAGATGGGCTGCTTTTATAAGGGCATTAGTAGACTTAATTGCCTCTCAAATTGGGCATTGGGAATCAGGGTGGAGAAGTGAGGGGGAACGAATGTTCAGTTCATAGCAGCTTTTCTTTGGTAAAACCATGCAGGGTGTGAGTTTCTGAGCATGTTTAGTCCTACAGAGGTTCAGGCTGAACCTGGGCTCTATCAGAACTGGGTCCCCCCGCCCCCCCACCACCACTAAAATGTGACCTCATACATAGGTCCACTTGGACTAGGCAGTTGTTTGCAGCTGGTCACTGTTCATGTGTCCCTCTCCAGCATGGCTGGCTGCTGTGGGGATCTGATCACACAGACACTCAAACCTTCAAGTCTAGCAGGGTACTAGTTTCCTTGCTGTCTTTTCCCTGCCACACTTTTCTCCTTCCTAGCCTTTATCCCTGAGGGGTGAGAACATGAAGGATGGGGTCAACCCCAAAGACCCCCAAATGTTTGATCATGGCTCTACTGTGTGCCAGTTGGGAGGGAAAGAAAAGCAGTAGTATCACTTTAAAGGGGCTCTGGTTCATGTACATGGTCAGGTGTGAGCCTTGGCATTTCCTTTTATTTATTGATTGGCAAGAGAGGAACATCGATTTTGTTGTCCCACTTAGTTATGCATTCACTGGTTGCTGTTTCTTTTATGTGCCCTGACCAGAGGGTTGAACCTCAGCCTTGGTGTACCAAGACAATGCTCTAAACAATTGAGCTACCTGGCCAGAGCAGCCTTGCCAGTTCTTTGACTTTCAAGCAGGGATCCAGGATTCCTGGGTTAGTAGGTGGTTGGGCTGGGTCCACACACCTGCTGGTCTTACTGTCCTCGAGGGAATGGTTGGCCTTCTTCTAGAGGGTCTGCAGAGAAGGAAAGGCAAATTCCAGTGATTCCTCATAAGCAGATAGCAAGCAGCCCCCCAAAAGTGGGGTTTTCTCCAACCTGCCCAGAACATCTACATACCCAGGAAGGCAACATCATCATACACCTCTGTTTCCCTAGTGGAGAGCACAGTTGGGTCAGCAAAGATCACCCCTGGATCCATTAACCCTCCCTACCCCCTTACCCCCCAGATCACAGCAGCACTCACAGGGGCAGAAGTGCCATTCTGGGCACGTAGCCATCTGCAAAAAGAGTGGGCATGGGTGAATTCTTGGCTGGGCAGTGCAGGGCCTGTCTCCCCAGGGCAGCCAGCTCAGCTCACTCACACTTGCCCTTGGTGTCCCGGCAGAGCATCTCCTCCTTGTTGGTGAACTCAATCACCTCCAGGATCTCCCCACGCCGGATCCCCAGGTGCTTGCCACCCCCACGGCGGGTCTTGGCATTGGGGTCGATCATCATCCTGGTCTGAATCACAATCTCCCCCTCAAACTGGGGAGAGGCATGTTAGAGCTTTGGCTATGCTGGCCTCCCACCCCCACCCCAGGGGCCTTGGTCAGGGGGACTGAGCCCAGCACCCCCCCCCCCCTTTCCCCAAGGGTCTTGTGTAGCTTGGTGTCCACACCTTGAACTTCTTCCGGAACTCCCTCTCAGCTTTCTCTGCCTTCCGGATCTGCTTCAGTGCCTTAGGGTCCACGGGCAGCAACTGCTGTGGCTGGAGGGCCTTCTCCTTCCTGAGCCCCCCCAAGGAATTGGGTGCTTATGAGCAAATTGTACTCCTCAGGGGGTCCCCTTCCACCGCTGCCCCAGAGCTCATCCCCTCCCTGCTTTGCCTTGAGGTACCTGAGTTCAGGGTCTTGTGGTGGCCTCCTGGGGGGTTGCTGGATGGGTGGGACTTCATCTGGGGGCAGTCAGAGCATGGATTAGGGTGGGGGCCATCAGCTTGGCCTCTCTTGACCCTGGTGGCTTGATCTTAAGTGAGCCTTTTGTCAGTTCTCTGGACATCCCCTCATTGTGGCCATGCCCCCACCCCTGCCCTACCCACCCATCCATCCTCTCCCAGGCCTTTGTCCTGGGTTGTGAATTCTAATGGATGCCTTCCATTTTCTTAATTCCTGCCACAGGCTAGGCATGGCAAACACTGTTCACTTTTATTCATTTCAACCCTCCCAACAACCTTATTCACGATAGTAGGCAATACTGTTGCTTCCAACTTGCTGATGAGGAAGTAAAGGCTTTGAAATGTAAAGTAACCTGCCCAAGGTCACCCAGGTGGTAAGTAGTAGAGAGGCAGGATTTATTTGAATGCCTTAGAGGCCATTGCATGTCAGGTGCCTAGAGCAGGTTGGGTTGTGGGAATTGTAATGAGATTTGGGTCAAAAATGAAGCAAAAGCATTTCCTGGAGGCAAATGAAGTCAGTCTCTGAGAAGCGGCTGATGGTGATGGGGTTCTTGAACTAGCCTGGCTGATGATGAGACTGGACTGGGAGGTGTCTCCCAAGGTGAGGCAGATTACTTTCAAGTGACCAGCCTTCCAGGTAGGGGGTGTTGGTTATGGAGCCAGCTTACAGTGAAAGCCTCACAAACAGGTGAGTAAAGCCCCCAGCTTTTCACTGTTGTCTTTGAATGATTCCAAGCGTCTTGACATTTCAGGCCAGCAGTCCCTTCCATTGAGTAGCCCACTGAGGGGTATTTTCCTGGTGCTCTCAGCCCTTTAGACACCGAGGTTGCCTGCAGCCTCAGCCTGATGCTCAAATGATGCCATTCATGGTCCCACCCAGAATACTCCCCCCAGCTGCTGCTATGTCTTCCAAAGGCCGCAGTCTTCATGGCAGCACCCAGGGTCCCTACAAACCCACTGCAGCACAGAGCACACTACTGGGCACTGTGGTGTGGGTGGGCTTGGTGCACCTATGGCCCAAGCTTCCTGGCAATGTGACCCAGAGCAGGCCCCTTGGGGAAGGCAGGCTCCTGTAGGTGGCTTAGATCCTGGGAAAGAGCTGGGCCTGGTTCCCAGCTGTGTGGGGAACCTCCGGAGTGGAGCAGCTGCTTCTAGGAGTGAGGCGGAGAGTGGGAAGGTAGACTTGAAAAGGACATACTGACAGTAGGCTCCACACTGCCTCAAGAAGGGAAAGATCAGGGAATTGCAATATTTGATTAGAATCTTGAGGAACAATTCAATGTAGAGACAGTGAGCAGAGGTGGGGATGTCCCTGGTCTGGTTGGGGTTGGGGAACAGGGAAGTGTGGGCCATGCCAGCAAGTCTGCTGGAAGTTGAGTGTTCCCGTCCCCCTCAGTGGTCCCCCAGAGCAGAGCCAGAGCTCCACTGGAGCGGAAGCCAGGGAGGCCTTGTCAGGAAGCTCTGTGCTAACTGCTAATGGAAGGCTGTTGCAAGCAGCCTGTGGGGAAAGCCTAGGAGAAGCAACCACAGAGGCAGCAGACCTGGGTGGGGGCTGCTAATGGGGAGGAAGAGGTACCCTAAAGACACCCCTGATGGAGGGTTCTCCCACACAAGGCTCTTCCAAAGCCAGGGAAGCATGGAAGCAGGGGGCCTGGGCTCCTTCGTACTGGCAGTGTGAGCTGGGGCAGATAGCTTCTCTGGTCCCCAAACTTCCACATCTTTAAAGTGGGCATGACATTGCCTTAGGCATGGGGTTTTGCAGATTCGGTGACACACATGTAAAGTGCTGGTGTGGAAGCCATTTTTGTTTTCATTCAAGTTTTTCAAAGGCATTAAACCTGGTGCTGGGTTGGAGGCCTGGGCCTGATAGGCCAGTATCCTGCTTTCCAGGAGCAGAGACTTGGGGGGGGGGGGGGGGGGGGGGGGGGGG